>LR749491.1:3653929-3688410 GCA_902729485.2 Mus minutoides | reverse complement strand
GGATTGACAGATTTGGCTTTAGAAAGAGATGTCCCTAATCCTCAAGAGACTAAAGGTCCCAGGGAGTATAGGGGTCTGGTGGGGTGGGGGTGAGGGAATGGGGACATCCTTGTGGAGACAGGGCAGGGAGAAAGTATGGGATATGGAAAAGTCAGAGTGTAGACGGGGAGAAGAATAAATTCTGTAGTTTAAAATAAATAAAATAAACAAATATAAAGTAAAAGAAAGGTAATCTCGGCCCCACCTGGGGATCCATCCCATAAACAACCACCAAACCTAGACACTATAGCAGATGCCAAAAAGAGATTGCTGACAGGAGCCTGATAAAGCTGACTCCTAAGAGGCTCTGCTAGTGCCTAACAAATACAGAAGTGGATGCTCCCAGCCATCTATTGCACTGAGCACAGGGTCCACAATGAAGGAGCTAGAGAAAGTGCCCAAGGAGTTGAAGAGTTTTGCAGCCCCATAGGAGGAACAACAATATGAACTAACCAGTATCTCCAGAACTCCCTGGGACATGAACCAAAGAAAACACATGATGGGATTCATGGCTCTAGCTTCATATGTAGCAGAAGATGGCCTAGTTGCTCATCAATGGAAGGAGAGCCCCTTGGTCCTGTGAAGGATCTATACCCCAGTATAGGGGAATGCCAGGGCCAGGTAGTGGGAGTGGATGGGTTGGGGAGCAGGGGTAGGGTATAGAGAGGTAGGGTATTTTCAGAGGAGAAACTAGGAAAGAGCATAACATTTGAAATGTAAATAAAGAAAATATCTAATGAAAAATAATTAAAAAAAAAAACCCAGACATTATTGCATATGTCAGCAAGATTTTGCTGAAAGGACCCTGATATAGCTCTCTCAAGAGAGGCGATGCCAGTGCCTGGTAAATACAGAAGTGGATGCTCACAGTCATCTATAGGATGGAACACAGGTCCCCCAATGGAGGAACTAGAGAAAGTACCCAAGGAGCTGAAGGGGTCTGTAACCCTATAGGAGGAACAACAATATGAACTAATCAGTACCCCCCAGAGCTCGTGTCTTTAGCTGCATATGTAGCAGAAGATGGCCTAGTCAGCCATAGTTGGGAAGAGAGGCCCCTTGGTCTTGCAAACTTTATATGCCCCAGTACAGGGGAAAGCCAGGGCCAAGAAGGGGGAGTTGGTGGGTAGGGGAGTAGGGTGGGGGGAGGGTATAGGGTACTTTCGGGATCCATTTGAAATGTAAATAAAGAAAATATCTAATAAAAAAAAGAAAAAAGAAAAGTGGATGGTAAAGAAAATGTTTTACCCAACCATAAAAAAATTAAAATTAAAAAAAAAAATGAAAAAGAAAATTAAGAAAATATAAGACTTTGCTTTCCAGGCCTGAGTAATGTTCAATTAATACATGCTTTATAGTTGTTTGATCTTATTTCACCTGACCTTGCATCATGTGTGTCAAGGGACAAGCCAACAAGTTCTATTCTATTAAGATAACTATGTAAATGCTCAGTATGAACATTACAAAGCAATGACTCCTTAGATGTCATTTATGTAAATGATTTCAATATTGAAGTTTCAGGTGCTTCTATCTTTGGCTCCAATTCAGAAAATTCTGAATAACTTACAACTGAACATCATGACTCAGAGCTAGCATGGAGCTGGGATATCTTGGAAACTGGCTGTTTTCCTGTAACCTACCTATTAAATTAAAAGGCATTATCCTTCAAAGGTCTTTCTATGTCTGTATTTGCACATTTATTATTCAGAATACCTCCTCAAAGCTCTTGATATTGTCAATAAGAAACTCTCAGAACTACAGGATAATGGCTTTGTGAAATATTAATCAACCCAATTCTGTCTGCATGTTCCTCTGGAGACTCCTGCTCGTGTGAATGTAAGTCTTTACTGCATTATCCCTGTGTGATCAACTATGCTGGACTAGGCTCAGTCTTTGAAGATTTGTGATTCCACATGAAGAATAATGGCAGTAACACTTGCATTTAAAAAATATTGCTTTTATGTATAATAATCAGTAGGTCTCTTTTGGATCAATTGTTGCTCTCAACTAGCCCTATAACTATATTTTCTTGTATCAAAATAACTGTAATTTTTAGGATTTCAATTATCTTCCTACTTCAACATTCTTATAGTGTTAACTATCCAAAGAAAACAGAGTAAAGATAAATCTTAACACAATAGATTATTCTGTTACACCTTTTTAATAATGCAAACTCTTTACAGTATTAGTGCTTTTAGTCATTTAGATTACATTTGGTATGCATCTATCTAATCTAATTTATCTGTATAAGTCACATGACATTTTGACAAAGGTCCTCACACTATGAAATTCTTCACACAAAGAAAAGATCATTTAATCCAAAAAATTTAAGGGTTTATGTATCATATGCATTCTAAAAATGAAGTTTAAAGTATACACAAATATTTATAGTGAAACTTAATTTCTTTTACAGATTCTACTTTGTGTATCAAAAGCAGAAGTTTATAATCATAAAATATGATAAATTGAAACACACACACATACAAACACAAGCATATATATATATATATATATATATATATATATATATATATATATATATATAACCTTGGTACGAAAGTATATAATACATGTTTATCTTGAATCATTCCAAAATAGCATTTTAAAATTTATAGGCTGGGCGGTGGTGGCACACTCCTTTAATCCCAGCACTTGGGAGGCAGAGGCAGGCGGATTTCTGAGTTCAAGGCCAGCCTGGTCTACAAAGTGAGTTCCAGGACAGCCAGGGCTACACAGAGAAACCCTGTCTCAAACCACCCCCCCCCAAAAAAAATTATAGATCAATTAAAACTAAATATTATCTCTAGCATAAGGAAATTAAGAAGAAATAACACATATTTGCTTCTAGCATAGCTCAGAATGAATTACAATCAAATTTGTTTTTTATTATTATTATTATTACAATTAGAGTACTTACCTCCTACATACTTATGGAAAATATTCCAAAATATCTAAGGTTTTCTTCAAAAAAGACAAGTGTGAATATATTTTCAAAGGAATAAATAATACTTTTTAGTCTTAAGACTTTTAGAGAATTAAACATAATTATAATATTTTTGCTACTTTAATTTTTAAAAAATTTTATTGATTATTTTATTTACATTTCAAATGTGATTTCCCCCTTCATAGTTTCTCTTCCAGAAACACCCATCCCATCTTCCCCTCCCCCTGCCTCTATGAGTTTGCTCCCCCAACTGCCCACCCACTCCTGTCCCAGTGCCCTAGCATTCCCCTACCCTGAGTCATTGAGTCTCCTCAGGACCAAGGGCCTTCCTTCCCATTGATGCCAGCCAGATAAGGCCATCCTCTGCTACATATCCAGCTGGAGGTGTAGGTCTTCCCATGTGTACTATTTGCTTGGTGGTTTAAGTTGAATGAATCTTACAATTTTCAATATTGTATAATAAAAACCATTGTTGAGTTGTTTCTATTTTTCATTTTACACTGTTGTATTTATTATAAGCATAGTATTTTGGTGATCTTCTGTCTTACATCTACTAAATACCCATCAGTTATCTAACTTCTATCTTTGCTGTTCTACCAAAAAGTGACTCTAAACTAATATTATAGAGTTACCAAGCAGTATCAGTCTATAAAGCAGGTAGATACTAGCAGTTTGTTGAACATGTGGGAACCTGGCGGTTATCTTCCTGTTGGATTATTACAGTACCTGATGGTAATTTACTACTGCATTTCACCTTCACTGATTTCATATCACTTACCAAATGAGAAACCTCTAAAATATAAATGGAAGAATTTAATTGATATTTTTAGGCCATATACTGACTAAAAATGTAACTTCTCACTCCAAGTTTAGCTTGACTGATGTAATTATTTGTAAAACCATACTTGTCTTAACCAGATAGTATTACACACTAGACGTAGTACACTGTGTAAAAGATGTACTTATTATATTCTAAAAACATGTTTACAATTTTTGCTGTTAGCCATTATGCTGTAGTTAGAAAAGAAAAGTAGAAATGTGGATAGTCCCTTCATCTAGAAGAGTAGTGGAAAGGTCCAGATTGAATCCCAGCATCTGCATAGTATAGCACAAATCTACTACCCTATTTTTCAGCAGGATCAGGAGTGAAAGGTTATGTTCAAATCATAAAAAACTGATCAGAAGATTTGCTATCCATAAAGTTTTACATGATATCAATGAAAATACTAACCAGAATGCATGTATATTGACTTCCCTTTTGCTTACGTTTTTCATAATCCCTCCATCTTGGAAGAGTACCCATGTTAAATTGGAATGATATATATATATATATATATATATATATATGTCAGTATGTAAGTCCGTAAGAGTCATTGTGTTGATAGATGAAGGCCTATGGGAATGGGAAGGAATCATCCTCTGTCCAGAGCAAGCTTTGTTTTCCAAACATTATGTGATTTCACTGAGAAACTTCATAGTTGTTAGCTACATTTTAATGAATAATTGCTGTAATTAAATATATTACTTAGTTTCAACAATGCTATTAATAATTAAATAATTAAAAATATTGGTAGATGTCCACAATTCATGTTATCAACTGAAATTTTTTCATTGGAGAATATTTCATATAATTTCTTAAAGTTTTTGAGGCATTATATAAGGTTTTAACTTTTCCCTTTTTTCCTTTCTTTTGTGGTGAATGTGTGTGTGTGTGTGTGTGTGTGTGTGTGTGTGTGTGTGTGTGTGTGTGTATGTGTGTGTGTGTGAGTGTACGGCACAAGTGCATGAACATGTATATGATTGTGGAATCCTCCTAAGACATATGACCAGTGCAGCATATTCCTAGCTCTGATTTTATTTTTTTTTTTTGAGTCAGTCTTTCACTAAATTGCCCTAACTTGAACTTATTCTATGGCACACAGTGACATTTAATTTGTGTTCCTCCTCCCTCAGCTTCTAAAGTACTCCTAGGATTAAAGGTCTGTGCAAGTGGGATGTGACATTTTTGCTTCTAGTTTTATAAATGGCACTTTAGTTAAAACTTAGAAAAACTCAGACACTCATTTGTTCTTTGTTCTAAGAGAGATTGGATTTCTTGTGAAACAGATGTTCCTTTGAACTCAGCAGTGTGTGTTTGTGCTGAATGGTGCATGTGTGTGTGTGTGTGTGTGTGTGTGTGTGTGTGTGTGTGTGTGTGTGTGTTTTCCCCATGTGCTTAGGTCTATGAGGAGGTGATGGTGTCATGGAAAGGGTGAAAACAGCCAGTCAAACCTATATTTAAAAAAAAAGGAAAATAAACCTGTCCTTGAGCAGAATAATTTAGAGAAGCATAGCTGTCATAAAGAGTAAAAACAGAAGCAACTCTTTCAGCAACAGAGAAGAAAATTTTAAGTTAGTTTTGTGTCTGAAGTTGAATTTTGAAACAGGATTATAGATGGAAAATTGGAAGCTTAGATTTCCTTTGGTGATAAATTTATATATATATATATATATATATATATATATATATATATATTCAAGTTTAAATAGTGGACAAAGTGAGAAAACATAGTAAGTGTATTTGCAGAAGGTTATTATAATTATATTAGAATTTTAAGTTAAAATAACTATATGGATTAAAGTTTCTTCTTTTTATGTATATAATATTTTTATTGATTATTTGGGAATTTCACCTCATGAGCCATGATCACACCCACTTACTAGTCCTTCAAAGTTTGTCCCCACTCTTAGGACTTCCATCCCCCCTGAAAAAAGTTAGAAGAAGAAGAAAGAAGAAGAAAGAAGAAGAAAGAAGAAAGAAGAAGAAAAAAGAAGAAAGAAGAAGGAGAAGGAGAAGGAAAAGGAAAAGAAGAAGAAGAGAAAGACAGGAAGGAAGGAAGGAAGGAAGGAAGGAAGGAAGGAAGGAAGGAAGGAAGGAAGGAAGGAAGGAAGGGAGGGAGGGAGGAAGGGAGGAAGGAAGGAAGGAAGGAAGGAAGGAAGGAAGGAAGGAAGGAAGGAAGGAAAGAAGAAAAGTCCATTTTTTTTTTCCTTCTTTTTTTTTTTTTTTTTTTTTTTTTTGCTCATGTATTTACTGGAGCATGGCCAAATGCAAAATAGCCTACCCCTTAAAGAGAACTCAGTCCTTCCTTACCTCACACCTCTACCAGTTGTGGAGAGCTACAAAATGATGCTGAGTTTTGAAGAGTAGCAAATAGACTTTTGATCACCTTCCTTGCTTAGTCTGACTTGTAACCTTCCATCCCCATATTGTTTACATCAGTATATTCTGTTGGTATCTATGAAATTGATGTTGGTTGTACTGTACACAGAAAAATCCAATTAGTTCTTTTTATAAACAATATACCTTTGCTTTGGGGGTATTTGTTATTAATTTCAACCAAACAGTTACTACAAGCCATTATTGATCACCCATAATTATATAATCTCAGCATTTATAACAGGTACTAATATTTTGGCCATATTTGTTCTTGACAATTGACTTAGATTTAGTCTGCCTTTTAAAATTAATTCAGAAATCTTTTCTATATATACCTTCATATTTCTACTTTGTTTATGAGCTACAAAATTCCATTCCATAATGATCCCAGTAGCAGAAGGAGTTGAAGGAAAAATGAACAAAATACAATAAATGTAGAATAAATTTGCTCCACATACGCATATTGCAGTCCTTTGTTCAATGAATGAACTCTATTCTTTAGATGCCTACACTCAGATACTCTTCTAAATTAGTAAACATCAAAGAGATTATCATCACAACAAGTAGGAGATGAAATAGTTTTGCAATAGTTGGGCAATTCTACTCTCTGAAGTTCTACTGTTATTCAGTCTAAGATAGTACCAGTTGGTCTTAGGAGTCAGAAGCTGAATTAGAAAGTTACTGAAGAGAAACTGCAGCTAAATCAAAGAAAATTATTACTTGTATTGTTTTCTAAAAAGATCAATATTGAATGTAGTGATGTAGGTATGAGGCAAATTCCTCAGCCATTCTTCATGAGAAGTACGATAATCTTCTCACCCTGGGATGTCCCTACTGGGCTGTGATGCCTCTCTATAACTTTACATTACTTGGTAGGATTGGGGCTGTCACTCAATTTTATGTTCATCCTAGGAACAAGAAAGAAAGTGAGTAGAGGTATGCTGACATACACATTGTGACACAGGCTCCCTAGTGCAATGCCTAGATGTAATTCATTGCTGCCTCTCCATTGGCCACACCTTGTGTGAGGCAAGCTCTCTTGGCTTAGTGGTTATATATCATCCTCATCATGCACTCCTGTGGGAGACAAATGCAGGTTCCTTACTCAGAGGAAATAACTGTTCTGCAATAAGCCTAGTATTTTTGTCCTGCACTGTTCTGTATATTTTTCACTAAACTTTGCCTCAGGTTTCAAAGTCTTCCAGATGTCTACAAACATGAATTCCATTTTCTGTCCTTATTTATCCCTTAGAAACTGGCTGATAAGAGTGGCACTACATGTGGTTTTGACTAATCCAGGCAGACTCTTTTGAGTTCTCTTATTTTTTCCACTCATATTTTGATTGCTTAAGCACATTCTCAACCTCATTTACATGTGAGTGTAAATCATTCAGATCTGTCAGAGCCCTTTCTAGCTAATGAACATCATATCCTACTACAGGACTCAGCAAAAAATATTGAGGCTCTATACCTTTCCCAAGGTCTCTTATGAATCAACCACTTTCTTTAGCTTTCACCGAAGCATATCCTGCTCTTGCTTCATGAGCTAAGCATTAAAAACTGCCTTATTCATACCTAGTTAATTTTGTAAATGACTATCCATTTTCTATCATTGTCTTCTAGAACTGGGTATTCATAAAGACTTCAGCTGATGATAACCCAGTTGTCCTACTGACTCTTAATGCCCAGTCCATCATGGACTTATCTCTTTCCTGTTGGCTCAGATTAAGGAACCTCACTCTGTTTTAAGGAGGAATAAATAAATTACTTATTTTCTGTGCTTGAACAGTAATGATGTTGATCCTATCTGCTGCCCATCTCTGAAGCCTAATGAGCACCCTGTCAGAGACTATATTATTTCATTTGGAAAAGGCTTTTACAATTTAAACTGTATAAAATAAACTATTACCTGATAATCATAGAATCTATATGTTTGTTGTGCCATGGATTTTTCTTTCTTCTCTATTAAAAGATAGGCCTAAGGGGTATCTGTTCTCCAGTTCTTTCTCTATATTGTCCAATTACTCCCACACACTCTACAATTTAAACTCCAGAAGTGGTTATTATCATAGGCCTTTTTTTTTCCTTATTTTTATATACCCTCCACCTCCTAGCTCAAAAAAAATAAAGAAAGAAAGAAAACTAGAACTCTCAAATAATCCTCTTTCTTTTTCACTTGCCAATTCAGAAGTTTCTGTGAAGGGTATCCATAAGTTTTGCCAGTTGTGAGTTCTCTCTCTTACAATGGTTAGCTCTTTCCTCGTGGATAGCTACATGCCAGTCACAAGGGCTATGTGGCTAGTTTTATAGTCCACTCACAATTCCATATCCTAAGTCTCACCCATGAATCATCATGCATTTTCTAGTCTATCAGTCATTTGGTGGTATCCCCATATTTATATTTCAAAGTCCATACACGAAAGAGGACTGTCACCTTGTACCACAATGTAGAAAGTAGCTAACCTGGTATTAAATGCCTTCTGGCATCAGACAGGACAACACAGCCTATATACTTATATATGGACAATGAAAGAGTTACTGTACAAGCAGGAAATCATATTCTTATATAAAATATGGAGAAGGAGGACCATTTCACGATTTCCCAAGCACAACTTACTGCTCAAAATTTTAACTTCAGCTTCATCTTTCCTCACCCACAGTAGCTTTGTTTCTGTGGTGTCCTACATTTAGGTGCCAAGAGTAACATAAATGTTTTGGAGGAGAAAAAAAAAAAAGATTACTAATGTCAACTAAAACTAAAGCACCAATGACAGACAAAAGAAACAATTCTACCCAAACAGAGCTTAAACAATGAGCTTCCTTAGGGTTACTTGTAAGAGTCATTGGTTACACAGAAGAGCATGGGCCACAGAGTGGCAACCAAAGTACTAGAGAAAAAACTCTCTCAGACAAGCATATATATCTATAGGAGGAATATGCTTTCTGAAGCCTCTACTCTGCAAAACTACTCACTTTCTATAGATGTCTAAGAGAGTTGCTCTTAAAAGCCCTCTCTTCCAATAGCTGTTAACTCCCCATAAGTCTTGGGAAGGAATGCATTCATGTGAGCTCTTTCTCCCACTTCTATGATGAAAAGATTATGGACCCAAACTCATGGAATTCTACTTATGGTAATCATGGCACTGATTGTTCAATAGGACAATATCCATGCCATGTACAGTGGTTAGCATCCCACACCATCTTTCCATTCATCAGTTCCAGGTTCTTAAGTAGGTATAAAAGAAGGGAACAGAAATTTATTGGCAAAATAAAGCACACTAAACTTCATTGACCTCATGGGAAGCAATGGTGCTTTTCCAATCTCCCACTTTTAGGATTCTAAGAAATCATGCCCAATTTAATTATGGGAAAGACATAAAAAGCATTAAGTTTGGGAGTTGCATTAATGAGAATGATCATTAAAAAAAACTCGATTAATGTGAAAATAATTCACCAATTCAATTACCTGTGGAAATGAAGATGGGAGTTTCCCATGTTATTGATGACAGTAATGGAAAGGAGAAAGGGAACAAAGAGATTAATTGAGTGTATATAAGTAGATAAAGCTACTGATTCAGTAAAAGCAATGGTCAAATAGCAGGTACTGACCAATCTGGAGATTTTAAAGGACTCAATGGAAGAGAGATGCAACTCAGACACATGAAATAACACTTTTCAATGAAAGAGAAAGATAATTAATCCAAGGTTATACAACTCCATAAAATATGTTACAATAGTTCATAAAGTAGTACATTTTGTTTGTGATTTGTGAGTTAATAACCTGTAACAAGCTTCTCTTCACTACATTTGACTCTCATTCATCAAGTTTCTATTTTACCCAAGGGACTAAGTGTTCTTTGTGGCAGCCACCACAGTAACAGCTTCACTTCTGATGCTAGGACTAACTTCAGTAACAAATGCAACCAAAACGATTCAGAAAATAATCATATGTAGTTTGTATGTCCACAAATTTAAAAGAAAACAAACAAGACAATATAATTAAGACCTATATACTTCTTGTATACATATTTAAATATTCCATTGACAAAACCTTTTTTAAAAATCATCTTTGTAACCACAGACATATAGTCATTGAAAATGTTAGCATTTATTCTCTGTATCTCTCCACTGAATTTTACAGGTATATAAGTTAGTGAAAAGTAGCACCTTACAGTACTTATGTCATATATACCATTTGTGTATTGCTTAATTATTTTATGTTATTATTAAATAATCACATTTGGTCTGTAAATATGTTATTAAATGATATTCATCTAGATTTGTCTATTAAATCACATATGCACACATACAAGAGAAAGTGACATGTGGTTCTGTGTCTAATTCAAAGTATTTCTTATTCAGGAATTTTAAACCAAGAAATTCTGAATTAAAAATATTTGAGTAATTTTATTATGAGAGAACTAATAGTCTTCAAACAGTATAAATGACTTTTAATATTTAGTTGCCAATCACACACACACACACTTCCAATTGAAATTTCATATCAGGATATTCTCTATGTTCAAATGTAATAAATAAATAAATAAATAAATAAATAAATAAATAAATAAATACATGCTTGCCAATTCCTAGGGAAGATTTCAGAGATCACAGAGGAGATTCTCTAAAAGTGGAAACTGATGTATCCAAATGAGTTAAGCAATCTCAATCATGATCACTCCTGCAACTCTAAGTTCAGAAGGATGCAGCTTGATGAAGGCCACCCCCCATGGATTCCATTTTGTTCTTGTTTAAAGCAAAGGGTATCTATATATCACACTACTGATGAATACATAGTTGAGCTGCATCCACAGAGGAAGATTTGTTTTATTTTTCTTTTAAAGTGGAAGAAGTAAACCACATCATGGCATTATCTATTAGTTTCACTGGAGAAATTTTATAGAATTATTTTTAAGCATTTTTCTGAAATCTTAGCTTTCACCTTGGTTTTCACACCTCCAAAAAAGCCTGTACATTTGCAATGACTTTTACATACATGTGACATACAACTGATATCTTACACATACACACACACACACACACACACACACACACACACAAACACACTTCTGCTTTGTCTGCAAAAGTAAGGTGCATTTAAATACAACTAAAGCTTTTGTCACAACAAAAGTTCTTTTTTTTTTTTTTTTTTTTTTTATCAAACTCAGCTATCTCTAATACTTCACAGAAATTACCAGGTCAGACAGATACTGCTTGAGTGATATTATTGAAAAAATATGAATAGCCATAAGACATCTTTTAATATATAGGACACTGCTACCTGGATATTTTTAAAGATAAAGAAACACATTTCATTGTTTCATTGTCAATAAAAGAGTGCCTAATTCTTTTTATAAGACAGTAAATATCAGAGGGCAATCAACTATGGTAACGTAAACTGATTGTTCTTAATCTTTCTGGATAGTGACAAGAAACAGAAACAGATGTGTTGATACCCCTAAAGACAAACTGAAATATGCTTCTTAGATAAAGCATGAAATATCAAAGGGCATCACACATATATTTAAATTTTCTATCTGTGTGAAACTATCACGCTATATAATTTGGGTATGAAACTAATACCAATACCCTGGAGACTTCACTTCAGTTCTCTGTAAGTTCTTATTATTTATACTGAACCCAATGACTCTCCTTTACAATTCAGTTGCCAAAAGCCAGGAGAGTCTAGAATAGCAGGGATTTCTAAGGCATGGTCTAGAAACAAACTGTCTTTTGTAAAAGCTGAAATATAGAATGATAGTGAAAACAGTTTGGGGGAGGGTTAGTAAGTGAAATTAATATATTTTAGATGAACTGACATTCTCAACAATGTGAAATTACCAGGAATTCTGCACTGCTTACACAAGTTGTTTGTGGTACTTGTTACAAAGTTTGTAATTGAGTGGTGTAGAATAAAAGCACAAATGTGTGGCTAACCTGTATCCTGAACTCAATAGACATACTTTGAAAAGTGATGTGAAATACATGATACTATTTATGTCATAAAGTGTAATGGATATGAGGGATATAATGGACTCACCGACTTCTTAGTGCAAATGTTACACAAATAATAACCGACAAAGGCTAATATCTAGTCTTCACCTCCCCAAACGAGATTAAAACTTTGTGATAAACTATTAGGACATCACAAGATATAATTTTTAATTAGATATTTTCTTTATATTTCATTTCAAATGTTATCCCCTTTCCTAGTTTCCCCTCCAAAATACCCCTATCCCCTTCTCCTTCCCCTCCCCCTGCTTACCAACCCACCCACTTCATGCCACTCTAGTCAAATGAGTGGTTTAGGAGGAAATGACTAGGCATTGCTAACTCAAAAATACATTCCTCAAGAAATCTCAGAATATAACTAATTTTTTAAGTGTGGAAAAAAATTAATAATAAAATTTCAATGTCACATAAAGCCTAATATCATATATGTGTGTGAGAGAGAAAATAAGAAATATCTCTGTGTGTGTTATCATATATACTTTCTCATTAATTATAAGAGAAAGAACCATGAGTATGGCTAGATTGTTAGGGAATAATTTTAGGGTGATATAAAGATGTTGTGGCCCAAGGGAATTCTTCATGAATAATTTGTATTGGGATTGCTGAAGTAAAAACAATTATCGACCCATAATTTTAGAAATAATTTTATAAAGTTGTAATCATCTGTATCTGGGGAAAGTTATGAACTTACCTAAGGAATCAAACTAAATTTAATTGCAGAGATATTACTTTAAGTACTTATGCTATAGACAATATCTTAATATGTTAAATGGTTCAGTACATTCATCATTTTTTCTCATTTTATTTGTAAATTGAATTTTTTCATATCAAAATATGCCTTTTAATGACACTATTGATTAGCATAGAATGATAATCTTAAAAATTTAATAATGATGAATATACTTTGGTAATAATCAAGAACTCGCCAAGTTGACTTAAAGTCTGAACAAAATAAAAGAAATAAAAGAAATTATGCTTGATACTTGAAATCTAGCAAACAAAGCAGGATTAAGTAAATTGAAATTTTTATATATTGTATTCTGATCATCTTCACTCTTACCCCAACTCCTCCGAGGTATACACTCCATCTCTATCCACAAAGTTTGTTGGCAGCCTTTAAAGTCTAACAACTCTAAGTTGTGTTGTACATATTATATCAGATGTTTGCCCATCAGGTAGAATCAATTTACCAAGGTCATGCCCTTCTGTTTCTCAGCATCTACCACTTTGCAGTAGCTCCTTATCTGGAAGTGGAATAGCACTTTATATTCATCCCTGTAAACTGTAATTTTGTCTGACTTGAGATTACACATGTATTTCACATGCTATCAAAGTAGTTTTACATCTTGCCTGGATTTATATTTAGCCGTGTTTTACTTATTCCACTACCATGGAAAGATGTGTCACATGCTAATGAAGAACTCACTTAACAACTGTTTGTTTCTGTTTCCTTTATAACTGGCTTACACATAACTCTGTTGTGGATATTTAAAAATTCAGAATAGCACTAACTAGTTAACCTAAATTTTAATCTTAAATGCCTCTTAGCTTTGTGACTTTAAAGAAGATACTAAAATTATGTTCCTGAGTGTTATCATTAACAATCCATATTATCATCATATTACTTTGTCTAGTGATGAGAATTAATGTGTAAAAGATTATGTGTAGTACTTAATGCAAAATAAGTGCTAGGTGAACAGCTATCCCAATGAAGTCAAAGACTTAATTTTTTATTGCATAAGATAAATGATTGTCATTTTGACTAAAGGATTGAGAATGGCTTTATTTTAAATAGTATCTTAATATGAAAAAGTTAATGGTAAAGATGAAGCAAATAATTTCATAAATAAGGAGTGGATAATTAGGGGTATAGAAGAAGGAGAGGGGGTTAAAAATAATAAGGATGTTTGGAAAAAGCCACTAGAAAAATACTATTTACCTAAAACCACATTCTATGCATAAATAGGAATATCTTACTTTCTTTTTTTTTTTTTCATCTTTGCTGACAATGGTTTTTCTAAGAACCAAAGACAACCTGGAAAAAAATCCATATAAGAAAAGACTATTTTTTCAGTTGTCGACCAGGGTTTTCCAAGAGACTCCCAAACCTTATAGCAATCAGCTGATGCCCTTCTTTGCTCTGATTGGTGGAAGGTAAATTGTTAAGGATCCCTGACTTATAAGAAACAGGATCCAGAGCCTGCTGATCTGCATCAGACCTGAAGGATTCCTCTCTGACAACAAGTTTTCATTGTAGCAGAAGGCGATATGCAAACTTTCAAAGAAAGGAGGCATCCAACAGTCTTATCCAACTATGAGGTATATGATCCAAGTTACGGTCAGCATGGCATGGCATCTCTAAGGGCACAACCACATACCATGACGTAACTAACACATCTCTGATTGTGATTAAGACCTGCTGCAAAGAGGGAAGTTACTCCTTGTACTGGAAACCTAGCTACCCAGTGCTAGTAAAATCATAGCTATTGGAGAAGCACTACATATAATTTTTTCCTAAATCAGCATAATCCTTAGCAGGAACTAAACCACTTATCCTTATGCCCACAGATAAGTGATAAACATAATTTTCACTTCTTACCAAGGAAATGTCTCTTCACAACAAATGGAGATCTCACACTTATTTAATCAGGCAAATTCATTCTTTCTCACCAGTGAATTAAAAAATAAAGTACCAAGTATCCTTATAATTCCTTATAAGAAGTTCCAATGAATGCCAACTCTCCTTATATTTTCAGGACATAGTCCATCATAGTGGGGAAATTAACTTAGTGAAAATAGCTCTGACTGTGGAAGCAAGAGCTGGTCACATTATATCCACAGACAGGCATTGAGGTTTAGTGTTTTGCTTGTGTTGTTGTGCTAAATACCAGCATCCAAGGCCTGGTTTCCCCAGGGACAAGAGAAGCTGCATTACCCTAGTGATGCTATGTGACCTTTCCCCCAAGTTATCCCTGATTGGTGAATAAAATGCCTACTGCCAATAGATGGACAGATGAGATGTAGATGAAGTTCGTGGGTTCCCAGGCTTAGAGTCTGATAAGAATCGTGAGGGGTAGAAATAAGAAGAGGAATCCACCATGGAGTAGCTGAGGCACAAAAATATGGTCATGAGGGCTAGCCAATTGAAGATAATCACTGCCCAGATGGACATGTCAAATTATAGACTGGGGTATTGGTTGGGGAAATGTATTCTAATAGCATAGAGAGTAGATACTTGCCAGCTCTAGTGCTGATTAAGGCTTAGTATAAATACTAAATACATGTGTCTTTTATTCAGGAACTTAATGGTAAAAGGCTGGGCAGAAGCCCCATATTATATCCATAGGTAGGAAATGAGAGAAAGAGAGGAAGAGAGAGAGAAAAAATACACACACACACACACACACACACACACAGAGAGAGAGAGAGAGAGAGAGAGAGAGAGAGAGAGAGAGAGAGAGAGAGATGAATTGAATTCTGGGTTTTATCCCCTTTGAAATTTCATTTGGGATGCCAGATATTTCAGAATGATTCTTTTCTCCTCAATAAAACCTCTTTGAAAAATGACTTCACAGACATAAGTAGAAGTGAGTCTTCTAGGTGATTCCAAGTACCGAGAGGTTGAAACTGGCAATGACTCCTTGCAAATGTTTAAAACAATTATCAAAATGCTTCTTGTCATGAAACATCCTCTGGATTGTATGCTGTATTTTGTGTTCAGATACTGTTTTTATAATGAGAAGAATGTTACAGCCTTTAAGAAAAAAAAATATATATATATATATATACATATATATATATATATATGTCATGTGAAAGCAACAGGATACTTGTTGATCAGAGATAACCAAGTAATTAATTTCTAAATAAGATAAATATAGTGATGAATAGATTAGAAATAGCTATGAAAATACTGTTTTCATGATTGTATATGTGTCTAATATATACATATATACATATATGTGTATACATATCATGATTGTAAACCTCACTAATACATCTTTTAAATGTGGTTTTTTTCTTAATATTCTAGCTGTAATTGATACATCTGTGGGGCATACCATCATCCTGTGGGGAATTGGGCTATGCACATACAGGCTGGTCTCCAGTTGAGCTGAGGTCTGAACCCCTGAAGGGTTATAATTCACCTACATGACACTGTAGGTGTTCCCTTATGCTCCTGGAACTCTGGCTCCTGCCTAAGTTACTGCTCCCCCACCACTACCAGCAGCCCCCAGAAATAACCATGGCTAGAAGTCACATAGGCAATGCCCCCAACTTCTGACCTTCAGGCTAAACTCCTCCCCAGTTACCTAGCAACAGTAAGATAAGACTGCATACTTTAAAAGATGCTGTTTGGCGTCTCCTTATTCTCTCTTACCTCTCACTTCTCTCACTCCTCCCTCCTTTCTCTTTGTCCTCTCCTCTCCTCTCCTCTCCTCTCCTCTCCTCTCCTCTATCCCTCTTACTCTCTTCCTCTCTAGCCTTCCACCCCCTCTCTTTTCTACCTCCTCTCTTTCTCCTCACCTCTCTATAATACAGCTCTAAAACCACAGAATGTCTCTGCTCATCAAGGCCCACTGCCCTTGGAGCAAGTTTAGGCTTTCGTCTAATGAGCCTTTTCTAATCTCCAGATAGAATGCCTTCCTGTGCTCCAGTCAAGATCCACTTCGCTCACTCACACCGGTGTGGGAACCTGTCTTCCCTCATCCCTCTCTCCCATAACCCTGGGACTTTAGGAAAGTAGCCCAGGGGCTCCCAGGCTGGGCTGCCTCTTGTTCACACCCTGAAGAGTTGAAAGAGTCTGGCAGCCCTCCCATGTCTACCTGACTAGAGCATATGTAGAATTCTGGCGGGGCACTGTGTCTTTTTCTCCCCCTCTTCACCAGAGCCCCCTTTGTAGTTCCTACATCATCCTAGACAAAATCACTACAGGCAGAACAGCAGTATGAGATGAAATATAATTTATAAGTTGTGGACTAGTCATTGCTTCTCTCAATTATATGTTTTATAGTCACTTGCTCATCAGCAAGTAGAATAATGGTGATAGTAATTACAATTTTCATTTTAATACTATAGTAACAGCATATTGCTTATTATTTTGGGCTTCACATCTGAAGTTAGAGGAACAGTGCCTCCTCTTCATTTCTAGACCGGAATTTCTACCTTTTTGTGTGTATTTAAGATTCCCATACCTGCTATCCTTGGTTTTTCCATCATTAGACTCAGAGTGACCAGAGAATGTGGATAAAATAAAAAGCAAAGTGTCAGCCTCCACCTTGGAACATCGTGCACATTACTTCTTGTTTAAAGATGACAGTATCAACTGAATGTGTACCACCTACCCACAAATAAATTAAAAGCAAAACATGGTTAAATTTTGGACCAAACTTGCAGTCAAACACAGTTTATATCTTCAAAAGCCCACTGCTCCATCCAGTTTTGAGGATCATTGCTGTTTTAGTCTCTGGGTTTGAACATGAGACATTATGCTAAGTACAGTGGTTCATTCCAAGTTCAACTACAGAGAAACGTTGTTTTCTAATACCATGGCATTTAGGGTACTTTAGATTCTGATAATAAACTTGTGAGTAAAAAGGAGATTTTTGTGGTTATAATGAAAAGTCAAATAAAACAATTGCAAACGTACCCCAAATTTTTCTTTTTGCTACATATGGTAATGTTCACAGATATGGCAGTATTTTTGCTTACAGGGGTTTATTATTTATTTAAAAGAAAAGAAAAAATGTCTTTTTCCCCCAATTTTTTTACTAGATATTTTCTTCATTTACATTTCAAATGCTATCCCAAAAGTCCCCTATATCCTTCCCCCACCCTGCTCCCCAACCCACCCACTCCTGCTTCCTGGCCATGTCATTCCCCTGTACTGGGGCATATAATCTTCCTAAGACCAAGAGCCTCTCCTCTCATTGATGACCAATTAGGCCATCCTATGATATGATAGTATATATAAGTGACCCTAAAAATTCGACCAGAGAACTCCTAAACCTGATAAACAGCTTCAGTGCAGTAGCTGGATATAAAATTAAATCAAACAATTCAATGGCCTTTCTCTATATAAAGGAAGGATAAACAGGCTGAGAAAGAAATTAGGGAAGCAACACCCTTCACAATAGTCACAAATAATATAAAATACCTTGGTGTGACGCTTACTAAGAAAGTGAAAAATATGTATGATAAGAACTTCAAGTCTCTGAAGAAAGAAATCAAAGATCTCAGAAGATGGAAAGATCTCAGATGCTCATGAATTGGTAGGATTAATATAGTCAAAATGGCTATCTTGCCAAAAGCAATCTACAGATTCAATGCAATCCCCATCAAAATACCAACTCAATTCTTCACTGAGTTAGAAAGGGCAATTTGCAAGTTCATATGAAATAATGAAAACCTAGGATAACAAAAACTATTCTCAACAATAAAAGAACCTCTGGTTGGATCACCATGCCTGACCTCAAGCTGTACTAGAGAGTAAGTGTCAAAAGAAAAACTCCTAACCCTACTATATGACTGATGGGAATAATTTACATTCTAGTAAAAGCAGCTATTAATTACTAAATAGGTATTCAGAATACTGCTGAATTTTGAATACTTCTCTTCACAAAATTTTCATTTATTACCTTTTTTGTACAGAAAGCATATTTTTATGTTTTGTTATTGTTGTTTTACTTTGTTTTGTTTGGAGCTTGAATAAGCTTCAGTGCTTTACCTAGCACTTCTATGAAAGAATCAAAAACGTGTACATAATACTATTCCTTCCCTATTTCCCTTATCAGAAAAAGTAAGAGCAAAACCATTTTATCAGCTTCCCCAATCAAAAAAAGCAGGTGAGTGCAGTGCAGTGGTGGTGTAAGCCTTTAATTCCAGCACTTGGGAGGCAGAGGCAGGCAGATTTCTGAGTTTGAGGCCAGCCTGGTCTACAGAATGTCTCATAAAGCCAGAAGAAGAAGAAGAAGAAGAAGAAGAAGAAGAAGAAGAAGAAGAAGAAGAAGAAGAAGGAGAAGGAGAAGGAGAGGGAGAGGGAGAGGGAGAGGGAGAGGGAGAGGGAGAGGGAGAGGGAGAGGAAGAGGAAGAGGAAGAGGAAGGAGAAGGAGAAGAAGAAGAAGAAGAAGAAGAAGAAGAAGAAGAAGAAGAAGAAGAAGAAGAAGAAGAAGAAGAAGAAGAAGAAGAAGAGGAGGAAGGAGAAGAAGAAGAAGAAGAAGAAGAAGAAGAAGAAGAAGAAGAAGAAGAAGAAGAAGAAGAAGAAGAAGAAGAAGAAGAAGAAGAAGAAGCATTATGATCCCTTCAAACTTTCACATTCAATTCAGTGTCCACTGTACACAAATTTTCCCTAAAGTAGAACAGTAATATTTTGTGTAGTAGAAGATTCAAAACATTTTATAGGTCTTTGTAAATCCTTTTACTCCCTATGAGGTTGGAAAATCAAAATGTTTTATAGATAGCACAATGAATCATGGTGATTTGTTCTGCATTTACAAAATGCTTACACGGCGAAATACCCAAAGTATTTCTATTAATCCTCAGCATTTGCAAAATAGCATTTCAAGCAAAGAGGGTCTCAGTATTGGATAAGTAAAGCAACAACCAAGTTCCTCAACTTGTGTTTCGGTATCTGTCCTCTCTGGGTTAAATCCCTGTTCAGTTTCTATAAAGGTAAAGATGGCCTAGTCGGCCATCATTGGGAAGAGAGGCGCCTTGGTCATGCAAACTTTATATGCCCCAGTACAGAGGAACGCCAGGGCCAAGATGTGGGAGTGGGTGGGTAGGGGAGCAGGGCGGGGTATGGGGGAGGGTTTAGGGGACTTTTGGGATTACATTTGAAATGTAAATGAAGAAAATATCTAATAAAAATTGGGGGAAAAGGGTAAATTATTATGCCTCCCTTTAGAGCTTTATAAAGTTGTATGATTCTAGAATCAAATCAAGTACTTCACAAAGCCTGTATATTTGAATGACAGTAAATGTTTGAGTGCTCTACAAATGTAAAAATTTCATGCTTAAATTTTGAAATCAAAGTTGAGATGACTTTGCTGTGAGCATCAAAAAACGAAAGAATTCTGTCATGTAAAACCAGAGAAGCATAAACCCTATAAACAAAGATCTTGTGCTGAATATAACAGGTTTGAGAGTAACTACATCAAAGGCCAAAACTATTAAATTGTCATGATTATATTTCATCAATCTACAGGAACTTGTAGAGAAGGAAAAATGTATAGAAAAACCAAGATCAAATGTGTGAGTATGAATGGGATATAAAAGGAAGCAAGACACCAAGACTAAATTAAACCAAATGGAAATAGTGGACATGATGTGGAGTGTTTTATATGCCATTCTTCATTTGTGAATATCTATAGATTCCATATGAACTCTAATGTAAATGGCAGACTTTGCATAAAAATGACAGGAGTGTACAGGATTACAGAAACTATTTCATCTAGCATAACTTGATAGATTAGGATGCTATACAGCTGTGATAACTTGAAGCACTTAACAAACTTTTGTATACTTTGCTAAGTGTGAATATACTTACAAATTTCAGAAATCATTTCCATTATATTATAGTATATTATTATGTTAGATGTATCATCTGGTTAAAACCCATTAATAATTTGACAAAATGTTACAGGCACATAAGTTGAAAATAGATGTGCTTTACAAGTATGCCTCAGGCATGTTTTGTCTCTACTTTTGAAATCTGTATAATCCAGAGTAAGGAGGAAGATCTACTATTAGATTTCCAAATGGCTTTTTTGAAAAGCTACCAGTTTTGTTTTGTTTTGTTTTAACATACTATACTAAAGGATGAAAAATAATAATAGAACAGAAAGTGTTAAACTCAGTTGGAAATAGGGAGGGCACAGACAGTTATAAATAATATTTGATGAGGTATCCCTTGCAAATATTAACCATATTTGTTTATGTACTCTCTTTCTTTTAATGTATTTCATATTTCTATTATGTATTACATCATTGCAGAAATCTGTCTGAACAAAATGGTTTATAAATAAACCATTAAACTTCCTTGAATGTAGTCAGTAAATATTTAAGGATCTAACATACAAAATGATAAATACTGAATGAATTCAGGCAACATGTGGTACCCCATGACTATTACATTTCATATTTTTATATACTCATGAAAAAAATACATTTAGTTTAAATATAGTGATAAAATTAGTTTGAGTTTGAAATCTGTCTTTTTTCTACCGAAACTTTAACTATGTGTTAAAATCATTAGGAACTGAGAAGTCCCTAAGGCAACTCAAATCAAAACACCTATGGTTGTTCGTCAGTCATTGAATCTCAGAACAATTTTCAGTGAAATAAAATATGAGAATTTCATTAAATTTTCATTAAGGATGTTGGAAATAGTAAGTTATTCCTTGAGGGATACATCCCATATCTAATTATGGTCTCAACCACCATGAAAGTATTTATACTTATTTGTTACATGTGTTCTTCATAAATCACAATAAATTAGAAATGATTCAAATAAATAAACTTGGTCCTTCCAAAGGGATTTTTAGTTTCAGTTCTAAAATAAATCCATCTACAGGTCCGTGGAAGACCTCCTCACAATACCTGACCTCATTTTAGTGATTATGCTTAATTCTTATTAATCTCATTTCCTCTGAATTTAATTGCTTAACATGAGCCATGTGCCCAGGACTGTGAGTATCTTTAGGGAGGCTTCATTGTGCTACTGAGCTTAGTATTAACTCTCAATTTTTGAATTCAGCAAATTTTACTTCAACATTATTTAAGACTAAAAGAAGAATGGTGATTTTCAACTTTAAATTATATATATATATATATATATATATATATATATATATATATATATATTTTTTTTTCTTTCACAATTTCCTGCAAATGTGAAGAAAGTGAAGTCTCAGAGAAGCAGGTGCTGCGACAGGATATCACATTCAGCTTTCATTGATTTGCTTTCTCTAACAGATTTCTAATTACTTGCACAAGACACTGATTGAAAGCGTAATTTCTCCCCTGTACCATCAGAAGAGCTCCAGCTGATTTTATTTTATTTTTTTAAGGGTAAACGATGATTGTTTTCTTCTCCACTTCCCCTCAGCCATCGATCATGGACATTTAAAGAAGAAACTATTTTCATTTGTGTCAATTACCAGTGCCAGTCATTCTGAAGTAAATTAAGCACATCCTGAATAGGAGAACATGTGTTTCGCTATTTTGAGAAGCAGTGATGTATGTGAACTTCTATAAGAATCCCAACAAATCATTCTTTCCTGAGAAGGGTATAATTTTAGCACGGAAAAATATTTATATTAATAAGGTTAAGATGTGTTACCAAAAGGTTTTGATGACCTCAGAGGATAAACACTTTTCATAGGTAATATATGTATGTATATGGTGTTTCATATTAATATTTGTCCCAAGAGTCTAATGATACAATTAAAAATTTAACTATATAAAAATCATGCCTTGTGCTTCCTGACACAGGAGCCACATGTAAAAAAAGTAAACTCTGTTTCTTTATATTCTTAAGAATGTAAGACTATAAGGACACACTGATACTAATATAGTATTACAAAATTTTAGTGTAATTTCACACCAGAAAAATTACAAAAAACACTTTATGTATGATTGAAACAATATTAAATACATTGACATTAATGTGCTAGCTATAATCTCAATCAAAAAGTAAAATATATGCAGCCTCTGAAACAATTATCAGAATTCAAATATTTCAGGCTTAAAGTCTGAATCTCTTGTTTCCTCAAAGTATCTGAATGTCATGCCCTCTTTTGTCTCTGGTCATAACTAGACTATATGTGATGGTAAATTTTTATACCAACTTGATAGCTACAGCAAACCCAGATAACTGGCAAATTACTGTTTCTGTACTTGTGCTTGGAATTTTCCAGAAGAGATTAATTTTGGAATTGTTAAGTGTAAAAGAAGAAGTCAGACTCACCAGTGTGGGTGTTATCATTATATTCTTTGAAAACCAAGTGAGCAAATCAAATTGCTTGCAGCTAATAGGGAAGTAAAAGAAAATACTGTATCATATTAAGTTATAAAATAAAGTGGTTTTGCTATAAACTCCTAATATCTAATTAAATATAAAATAAAATATCAACTTCAGGTAAAATTAGCAATAAGCAAATAAACACCCAAAGCAACTTTTTTTTTTTTTTTTTTTGAGACAGGGCTTCTCTGTGCAGTCCTGGCTGTCGTAGAACTCACTCTGTAGACCAGGCTGGCCTCAAACTCAGAAATCCTCCTGCCTCTGCCTCCCGAGTGCTCGGATTAAAGGTGTGTGCCACCACCTCCCAGCAATCTTTTTCACTTACTACATGTATGTGTATATGAAAAAATATGTTTACATCTGACTTTTACATCTTCACAATATGGTACTCTGATTTCAAATTGTGACTACAATCTATTGAAAATTCTAAAAAGATACAGTTCTATTCCTTTTCCACTTCAGTAATAATAATATGTAATACACATTGACTGATGTCTGGTCATCTTACGCAATGATGCTATAACTTACAAAATGTTCACCAGAAATTATAAGCAAACATAATATGTAAATGTTATCTGTTCATCGAAGTTCATGCTATTGTTTATTTTCTTGACTGTAGCGTAGCTAATCACTTCATATGCCTTCTGTTACTGGTGTTCTTGAGACAAGTTCTATTCACACAGCACAGACTGAGACGAAAGTGGTGACATTCCCGCCTTAGTCTCTTGAGTCACATGTTGAAGGTGCTTTCCATTACCTGCCTTCAACAGTTACTTTTGATGTTACTAAAATATCCCCATACTTTATCTGTCTATGTTTTTAACTAGTTTTTGTTGCCATTGTTTTGTAAAATTTAATAGATTTCTAAGAAAATCAAGTGACTTTTTAGGATTGTATGCAAAAAAGAAGAAACCAGTCATTTATTATTAGAATTTTAGCATATATAGCATCATGAAATATTCAATTAGATGCTAATTCAAATAGCATACCATAGATGTCTCGTTTGGTGCCAAAAACTAAGTAGTCACTTATTCAGCATCAGAATCAGTTTTGAGTCTCTACTTTGACTGCTCCCCACTGCTGAAAGAAGTTTCTCTGACCAGGGTTGAGAGCTATAGCAGTGTATGTGTATAAACATATATGTAGAAGAAAGTTTAACTCTGTTTATTTTGCCAAACATTATTGTTACTGCTCTAGCCATACAATGTTTTATCAGTTCTACCGTGCTGAGCATATATTTCTCATGGAGCAAATTCAAATCAATCATAAATAAGTTATTCTAAGAATATTCATGTCAGATTTCATTCTGAAAGCTCAGTGTTGAAGTATTCAAAGTGTACAGCTGTGAACTATCATTGATAATTTTGATGACTTAAAAAAAGTCTCCTTAATTATTCTCATTTTATATCGAAGAATGAATTATGGATGTCCTGTTAAGTCTGAATAATTGCTTTTAAATCTAATACTCTTATTACATTCTTATTTTTTATTTATTATTCTCTCATGCATTATACCTAACTGCAGCCTTCTTCCAAATTTCACATATACCCTTTCTCCCAGATTCACTGCTTCTCCATTTCCAATCAAAAAAGAGCAGTCATCCCAGTAATATCACCTGAATACAGCATAGCAAGGTACAGTAAAACTAGGCACATAACCTCAGATATTCCAAATGAACCTAACAGTTATCTATAAAAAAAAAAAAAAAAATCACCCAAACACAACAGAATAAGCCTTGCTATAACTCCTAATAATAGTCTGCTCTGCCCATAGTTTGGTGCCCTATAGTCATCAGAGAAGCTTCATTCAGCAGGTGATGGAAAAAGATGTATAGACCTAAACGCAATGGCTATAAACTAAACACAAAAGAATATACCTCCAACCAACCAGAGCTCCCAGGCTCTAAACCACCAACCAAAGAGTACACATGGAGGGACCCATGGCTCCAGCCATATGTGTAGCAGAGGATGGCCTTATGTGATATCAGTGGGAGGAGAGGCTTTTGGTCCTGTGAAGGCTTGATGTGCTAGCATAGGGTGGGGAGGAGGAAGTGGGTGGGAGGATGGGAACAAACCCTCAGAGAAGCAGGAGGAGGGAGATGAGAAAATGGGTTTCTGGGAGGGGGAAATCAGGAAAGGGGATAACATTTGGAATGTAAAAAATAAAATATCCAATAAAAATGACTAAGCATAAAAAAAGAAATTAAAAAAAAAAAGAATATACCTTCCTCTCGACACATCATGGAACTTTTTTCAGAACTAACCAAATACTCACTCACAAATCTTAGTAAATAAGAAAATTGAAGAAATCCCTGCATACTATCGTGCTACCATGGAATAAATCTGGATTTAAACAATAACAGAAAACCCATTAAAACGAAGGAAAAAAAATGATTACTGGGTCAAGACAGAAATTAAAAACTTTGTAGAATTCATTGAAACCGAATACACAACATACCCAAACTTATGGGCCACAGGCAGTGCTAAGATGGATAGCCCAATTAAATAATGCCTAATATCAATCTGTTAGTCTCATAAATTGGTGCTGAGTCCCATTGTCATCAGAGAGTCATCAGTTCCCTCCTGCAACTAACTGATGGAAACATATTGCAAAGGCCCACAGTCAAACATTAGGTGGAGTTTAGGGAATTCTGTGGACTAGGGGAAGGAAAAATTGGAGAATCCAGAAGGGAAAAGGGTACCAAATAAAATCCACAGAATCAACTAACATTGGCTCATATGGGCTCACAGAGACAGAACCAACAGCCAGGGAACCTGAATGGGACTGACCTGAGCCCTCTGCATATGTGTTACAGTTGTGTAGTTTGGTTTTCTTGTGGGATTACTAACACTGGGAACAGGGCTGTCTCAGACCCTTTAGCTTGCTTTTGGTTCCTTTTCCTCCCAACCTTACCCAACCTTAATATAAGCGAGGTGCTTAGTCTTAATGCTACTGGATATGCCATGTTAGGTTGATATCCATGGGAGGCCTGCTCTTTTCTGAAGAAAAACAAGGAAGGAGTGGTTTGCAGGAGGAGAGGAAATTGGTAGAAGGAATTGGGAGGAAAGGGCTAGGGGAAACTCTTGTCAGAATGTAAATAATTTAATAATAATCATAATAGTAATCTCCTTTACAAGAGATTAGGGGTAAAAAAGGACATAAATAAACAAAATATAGTCAATATAAAATTATATGGAGCCAGGCGTGGTGGCGCATGCCCTTTATCCCAGCACTGGGGAGGCAGAGACAGGCAGATTTCTGAGTTTGAGGCCAGCCTGGTCTACAGAGTGAGTTCCAGGACAGCCAAGGCTATACAGAGAAACCCTGTCCTGAAAAAAACATTAAAAAAATTATATGGAAAGAAACATTAAGCAATCCCACTAAAATCTGGAACAAGACAAAGCTCTCTATATCTATTCATTATAGTATTGCTGTAAGCTGCAGAAATAAGACAACTGAAGGAGACCAAGGGGATACAAATTGTAAGGGAAAAAGAAAAGTATCATTATTTGAATATGATCTGATAGTATATACATGTAATCTGGAAAATTTAGCCAGGGCACTTTGAAAGGCAATGAACACTTTCAGTGGATTGGCTAGATGCAACATTAACTGACAAATTCTTAGCCCTCCTATAAACACATAACAAAAGGTCTGAGAAAGGAATCAGGGACTCAACACACTGCTCAATAGCAATAAACAATGAAAAATGTCTTGGGGAACCAAAACCAAGCAAGTGAAAGACTTGTGAGACACAAAGTTCAAGTCTTTAAAGAAAGAAATCGAAGAAGATATCAGAAGCTGGAAAGATCACCCATGCCCAAAGATTGTTAGAATTTACACAGTAAAAATTGGCCACCCTATTTTTTCTAATTGTTTTATTTGTTTACATTGCAAATGTTGTCCCCCTTCCCGGTCTCCCCTCCACAAATCCCCTACTCCACCCCCACCCTTCTGCCTCTAAGAGGTGTTCACTAGCTGCCCACTCACACCTGCTTCACTCCTCTAACATCCCCCTTATCTGGGCATCAAGACTCCACAGGACTAAGCCTCCACTGATCCCAGATAAGGCAGTTCTCTGCTACATATGTGGGTTGGTGGCTTAGTCCCGAGGAGTTTTGAAGGGTCTAGTTAGTTGATATTGTTGTTCTTACTATGTGGTTGCAATCCCCTTCAACTCCTTCAGTCTTTCCCCTAATTCTTCCATTGGGGTCATGGGCTCAGTTCAATGGTTGGCTGTGAGTATCTGCATCTGTCTTAGGTGCTGGCAGAGCCTCCCTAAGGGCAGCCAAATCTAGGCTCCTGTCTGCAAGAATATCTCGGCATCAGCAATAGTGTCTGCAAGAACATAGTGTCAGGATTTGATGTCTGCAGATGGAAAGGATCTCATGGAGGGGGCACTTTCTGGATGACCTTTCCTTCAGTCTCTGCTCCATTTTTGTCCCTCTGTTTTCTTTAAACCGGAAAAATTCTGGGTTAAAATTTTTGAGATGAGTGAGTGGCTCCCATCCCTTAACTGAGGACTGTGCCTATCTATTGGAGGTGGTCTCCTCAGGTTCTAACTCCTCGATGTTGGGCATTTTAGCTAATGTCATCCCCATTGGGTACTGGAAGCTTCTAGCATCCATAACATCTGGGATTTTCTAGTGGTTCCCCCAGGTCCCCTCTGCCAGAGCTGCATATTTCTATTCATTTTCCTGGCCCTCTGGACTTCTCTCCTATAGCTTCTGATCCTGCCCACATTTTCCCCTCCCCTCTCCCCTCTGCTTGTGTGCTCTTTAGTTTTTTTTCAACTTGATGTAAACTAGTGTCACTTGGGCAGATGAGAAATTGTCTCCAGAAATTTAGCCTGTGGGACTTTCTTACTTGTTAGTTGATTTGGGAAGACACAGCATATTACAGACTTTCCATCTTTGAGTAAGTGGGCCTATGATATATAAGAAAGATGGTTGACCAAGGAGAAGCAAGCCAGGGAACAGCTTTGCTCCAAGGTCTCTTTTTCCACTCTTGTTTGCATGGCCCAGCTTTAGATCCTCCTGGGCTTTCACCCATGATGGAGTATAAAGTATAAGATTTGTAAACAAACAAACAAACAAATAAATAAAAATTCCTCTCCTGTATCCTAAGTTGCTTTTGGTCACTGCTCTATCTTCTCAAAGAGGATCAAACTAGAGCTACTAACATAAAAGATCATACAAAATGATGCTTTTCCTCTTGTTATTTCAAAATATCTCTGCATTGTCTTTTGATTCCTGCTTCCCAGTGCCCTATCTTATGTCACTCCTGTTTTATTTGTCTCTTTTTCCTTCAATTTAGATCTTTTTAAGTGCTAGAAACTCCACAGGCAAAAATACTGGCAGATATCTTTGCCATTTTACAATTATTCATTTTATGTATTGAGATTACTTTCCTCCAAACTCCTTTCTCTCTTTCAAATCCATGGTTGATTTTTATTATATTTCTACATATATAAATACAAACATTAAGTAGGTATAGGACTACATGCATTCATGTTTTCAGAGCTAACTACTTGAAAATTTGGCAGAGAAAGAGGGAGCTTGTCTCCTAGAAATACCAGTTTCAGAATCGATACCCAGAAATCTCACCAATTTTACGAGCTAAACAAACACCCACAAGGGAAACAGCAAGAGGTATAATAAGGTGGACAGGAGAGGGGAAAACTCAGGAAACCTTAAGTGTGGACAAAGAACTATAGGTGACTGAGAAATCCTGAGGATATGACAGGTAGTCTTATCCAGGGAACAATACACCAATTGGTTCACCATGTTTTTAACTGTAATTTTAAAGGAGTCTTCACTGTAGTCTATAGAAAATGTATCCTATAAACTCGAAGGGTGAGGCTTCTTGATAAGTTTCCACATTCTTTATCAATAAATATGACACCTCTATATAATTGGTTTTTATGTAGAACTCCCAGTATTGCTCGGAAATCACACTTCATCTTGCATGACAGTGAGTGAAAGATTATTTAACTCCTATTTGCTCACAGAAGCAGCCTGGCTAGCTGACACAGCTGTTATGTTAATGGTAATTGGGTGCTGAATGAGAAAAGAACTATCTAGGGAGGAAATTTCCATAACCTTTGCATCTAATAACACACTTAAGAAGTAATGCTCTCCTATACTGAATACAAAAATTTTCCATGAGTTCAGATGGGGAAATATTGCAATATATTTTTATCTATCTATCCAGCATTAGCTTTTATAATGTCTTTGTTCACCTACTAACTTTTCTTGGGATAGTTTAATAAGAGGAGATGGAAAAAAACTCACAGAAATGCAAAACTAGAGTTTCCCAATAGATGCAAAGTTAATTGTTAAACAGATTTTAACACACACACACACACACACACACACACACACACACACACACACACGCCACATGTACAATACACATATGCATGCACACATACACAAACAGTCCTAAACCTTTATTTATGGATAACAAATTTCTCACAGTTATAATTAATAAATATTTATAAAAACATTCTAGGATGCTAGGGAATATCTAGTGTCTCTTTGCCAGATTTGTTTGTAAAATTGTAAATATGCTATAGAGACATCATTACCTCTGTAATTGTTACTTCTATAAGAAACCGTTAGAAATGTATAAATTGAGCAGTAAATTGACTATTGTCAAGAGTACTAGGAAGCTCTTGGCATCTGGCACTGTGTGATTACATTCTGCTTTTCACTTCTAAAACTTGTAGCATAAATTTATTTAAGATGAAATCTATGAAAGTATCTAAGGGTTTTTCTAAGAATGGCTTTAGGAATTATGGTTATATGGTTATATGTATACATATGTCTACACAGCCATCGAATATATTGAAATGGCAATGAGAACTTACTTGGCTACTTCGGATTTTTTTAAATAATTGTATTTATCAGTATTTATCAGTATAAGAAGAATTACTTGTTTTCTAGTTAGGACTTTGTATTGATGTTCAACATGTAGTTTTAGACTACTTTTCTCACAAACAACATGCATAATAGTTTGAAAAACATGAAATATCTTTTAAATATAGGTTTGCACATAGGTTTCAAAGATAGACAATACTGTGGGAACAAAACTTAGCAACTGAAAAAACTCATTGATGCAAATTAACGTTTCTGAAGCTCTTCTTCTGAGGCATTTGTTTATTCACAAGTATTACAGAATAGTGGATGGGAGGAAACGATGGGCATAATATTTTTACAAGGTTAATTATATTTATCAAAGAAAAAAATGAAGTTTTAGGTTTTAAAGGTAGCATATCTTCCAGGATAAAAGAAAAAGATTATCAAGAAGAAAAAAAAAAAAGGAAGTTAAAAGAGAACCCTATATTTTATACAAAACAAATGATATGCAGAATAATAATGGATGAGCCCTGAGAAAACAAACAGAATGCAGCTGACACCTAGAAATAGCTTCACATGGAGAACTCCTCTTTCTTATAGCACTGAAAATGAGGCAGGCAGAAAATAAACCACAAAGTCATAAGAGGATAGAGGATCACCACAATCCAGAGCCTATTGACACATCTATCATCCAAGAATTAAGAACTCTAAGATTATGGCATTTGCCATGAAGTTTGTAAACAGAGACACCATTATTTGTATATAGAGATGGTTCTAGTAATGTTGGTAAAAAGTAATAATGAGTCAAACTTAAGCCTAAGTGTATATGGCCTATCTTCTCTACTAGTTATAAACTTGAAATTTTCTATAAATTTAGTAAGAATTTACTTAGAGTAAAAGACATGCTCTAACACCTTGTAAAGGGCATACGTTGGGGGCCACCACCTGCAGTCCCCCACAAAATGGACTAGGTACCCCAGAAGGGAGACTGGGTCTTGTAAGGACTAGATGGGAGAGAAAATGAAAACATTGAGACAAATCACTGATCAAAGCATGTCTCGTCTTTACTGAAAAATCTTCCTTGGTTTTGAGAGGGAAGACCCCGCCCACAGTCAGTTCTGTGCAGGTGCCTGGATTCCTTCTGAAGACTCGAGAGCACTGTGGAATATTTCAGCCTAAAGCAGGACATGGGTGGGGCACAACAGGCAGGTAGCAGGATTTCAGGGAAGTGTGATTTAACACAGCAATGGAAAGCAGTCTTGGCTGGAGAACCATGCTGTATGTGGCTTCCTGTGGCACGCCTTCAGAGACAGGTCTGAACTCCCAGCCTGGAGCCTGCATGGGGGAGGGGGACCACAGGCATATACTTTCATTTTATCAGATTATAAACACATCTAAGACACATTTAGAAACTACACATACTTTTAAATATTCAGAATAAAATAATGGGAAAAGAGAACAGAAGTATTAGACTAAACCACCAACAAAGAGTATTCTTGGAAGGACCCATGATTCCAGGCTCATATGTAACAGAGCCTTGTCTGTCATCAATGGAAGGGGAGGCCCTTGGTCCTGTGGAGGCTTGATACCTCATCTTAAGGGAATAGGGGTGTGGAGAGCTGCACAGTGCCATGCCTTTAAGAGGGTGCTGGTTTCTGCCTTCTGCTAGCCCAATAGCGACTGCTCTCAGGGATACAAGTCCTCAATTGGCTAAGGCTGATCATCTGGCCTGCTTCCTTATATGTGGACCTATCTGCTGTTGCCACATGGCTTACTGAGATAGGTTGGCCTAGGACTGTTTAGCCTATGGGCTGGCTTTCCCCATGTTCTGTTAGTAAGAGACAGTTAGTGAGAGTCAGTTAGTCAGGGTCAGTTAGTGAGGGTCAGTCAGTCAGAGTGAGTGAGTCAGGGTGAGTTAGTGAGAGTTAGGTCAGAGTTAGTCAGTGTCAGTTAGAGTTAAAGTAAGGGAGTCAGGCTTAGTTTGGGAGAGTTAGGTCAGAGTAGTCAGAAGTTCATTCAAGGTTTCCTGAATAAACTGTTTAAGGAAGAGCTCTGGGGTTGTGTCCTTCTTGCTGGGCGAGAGGCGCACAACATAGGGGTGGGAGGATCACCTTTATAGAGGGTTAAAAGTGATTAGATGGGAGGGTTTGTGGGGGTGTGACCAAGAAGGGGCACAACATTTCAAATATAATAAATAGCATAACCATTTAAAAAGTAAAATGAAATCCTAAAAGTTCTAAAACTCTACATGTAGTTTCTCCTTGGATATGTAAATAGGAATATTCACCTGGTCTTGCATGTGGCCTCATTCTTTTCCTGTGCACCTTCCTTTCTAGTTTCCATAAACTTCATCTCTGCTTTGTAGTGGCTTGTCTGAATTTCTTTCTGCTGTGAGGTCAAAATTGGGCTTTTCCTGAGTGGAGGTCTTTGAAGGATTAGGAAAGACTCAGAATCAGAAAAACAGAAAGTTTGTAGTGAGGTTGTGTCTGCTAGAAATATCAGGAAGGCTATAGCCATGAAGTGTCACTAACATGATTGCCAGAACAAGGCCTGAACAGCAATGATAATATTTCATTTGTTAACTTGGAAGGGGAATATCCCGTGAGGCCTCTAGAATGGATAGATACTACAGGCAAACAGTTAGGAAATGTTGAGTGGGCTAAATGATCTTTCTCAAGGACAGATGCTCCCAGTGGGTTATCCAGTACCAATGACCAGCCCTGAGATTATGTACACAGAGATAAATTGAATGAACTGAGAAAATATAAATTGTTTTATTTATTTATTTATTTATTTATTTGTTTGTTTGTTTGTTTGTTTATCTATCTATTTATTTGTGTGTGTGTGTTTATAAACAATTAAATGAAAAGAGGACATGAACTTGAGAAAGAACAAGGGGAGTGGATCATGGGATGGGTTGGAGAGATGAAAGGGAAAGATGGGAATTATGTAATTATAATTTCAAATAACGAGATACTATTAAACCTTTTACTTGGAATGTCTGAGTAAATTGATAATATTGTAGAAATAAAGAGACACAAAAATAATAGTAAACACAATTTATTGTTTTGGGCAGTTTCTTGAAAATATAAATAAATAACAGATAAGTAATTCATCTATAAAAGATGGCAGGCTGGTGACATTTTCAGTGGCTAAGAGCAATGACTGCTCTTTCGAAGGTCCTGAGTTTAAATCCCAGCAACCACATGGTGGCTCACAACCATCTCTAATGAGATCTGACACCCTCTTCTGGTGTGTCAAAATACAGATAGAGTGTACTTACATATAATAATAAATAAATCTTGAAAGAAAAAAAGATGGCATTGCACAAAACCATTAATTACTTAATGTGAAAATTCTCACATATAACAAAAAAGGAAATAAAAGTTTTGAAAACATGAAACATAACAAATATACAGAATAACAAAATCAAAACAGATATAGACCATATATAATCAATGTGATTCACCTAAAATTATTAAAATATGTAAAATAATTTAAGAATGTGTTTGGTTTTTTTCTCTTTATTAGATATTTTCTTCATTTACATTTCACATGTTATCCAGAAATTTCCCCTTACCCTCCCGCATCCCCGCCCTGCTCCCCTACCCACCCCCTCCCACGTAATGGCCCTGGCATTCCCCTGTTCTGGGGCATATAGAGTCTGTATAACCAAGGGGCCTCTCCTCCCAATGATGGCCAACGAGGCCATCTTCTTCCATATATGCAGCTAGAGACATGAGCGCAGGGGGAACTAGTTAGTTCATGTTATTCTTCCACCTATAGGGTTGAAAACCCCTTCAGCTCCTTGGGTACTTTCTCTAGCTCCTACCTTGGGAGTCCTGTGTTCCAACTAACAGCTGACTGTGAGCATCCACTTCTGTGTTTACCAGACACTGGTATAGCCTCCCACAAGACAGCTATATCAGGTCCCTTTCAGCATTATCTTGCTGGCATATGCTATAGTGTTTATTTTGGTGGCTGATTATGGGAGGGATCCCTGAAAGCCGCCATCACTGGTTGGTCCATCCTTTTGATTCAGCATCACACATGATCTCTGTAATTCCTTCAGTGTGTGCTTTGTTCTTAATTCTAGGAAGGGACACAGAGACCACATTTTGAACTTCATTCTTCTTGAGATTCATGTGTTTAGTAAGTTGTATCTTGGGTAGTCTAGGCTTCTGGGCTAGTATCCACATATCAGTGAATACATGTTAAGTGAGTTCTTTTGTGATTGGGTTACCTCACTCAGGATGACACCCTCCAGATCCATCCATTTGCCTAGGAATTTCATATATTCATTGTTTCTAATAGCTGAGTAGTACTCCATTGTGTAAATGTACCAAATTTTTTGTATCCATTCCTCTGTTGAGGGACATCTGGGTTCTTTCCAGCTTCTGGCTATTA
>LR749491.1:3633717-3652345 GCA_902729485.2 Mus minutoides | reverse complement strand
GTATTTATCTGTTCCTGTATTTCCTTCTTATAGTCCTCCATCATCATCATGACGAGTGATTTTATATCCATGTCTTGTTTTTCTGGTGTGCTGTTGTATCTAGGACTTGAAGTGGTGGGTGAGTTTGGATCTGGTGATGCCAAGTACCCTTGGATTCTGTTGCTTCTGTTCTTATGCTTACCTCCTGCCATCCCTGCCCCAGGAGACCTGGTGTTGGTGCAGACCAGAAGGGAGCGTCTGTCTTGTCCTGGGCCTTTTTCAATCTCCTGCTGGTGTCTCAGGTCGCTTGTGATTGGGCCGGAACAGATGCTGAGTTCAGCTGCTCACCAGTGGTCCTTAGATTGTTAGGAGAATCCCGCTGGAAACCTGGGTGAGTATGAGGCACCCAGGCCTTGCACCCTGTGCTGGAGCAGAGCGGTGTGGACCGGAAGGGAAGGGGTCCGCTTCCCTCCTGTCTATCTCCCGGCTGCAGACTCAAGTCGCAAGAGTTTGGACTGGAACAGATGTGTGTTCCTCTTACCAGTGGTCCCGAGCTCGCTAGGAGAGTCCCGCTGGAAACCTGGGTGAGTGCGAGGCACCCAGGCCTTAGGCCCTGTGCTGGTGGAGCGGTGTGGACCAGGAGGGAAGGGGTCCGCTCTCCGCCTGTCTATCTCCCGGCTGTAGACTCAAGTCCCACGAGTTTGGACTGGAACAGATGTGTGTTCCTCTTACCAGTGGTCCGGAGATTGCTGGGAGAGCTGGAAACCTGGGTGCGTGCGCGGCACCCAGGCCTTGCGCCCTGCACTGGAGCAGAGTGGTGTTGACTGGAAGGGAAGGGGTCCTCTCGCTTCCCTCCGCCTGTCTATCTCCCGGCTGCAGACTCACGCCCCATGAGTTTGGACTGGAACAGATGTGTGTTCCTCTTACCAGTGGTCCGGAGATCGCTGGGAGAGCTGGAAACCTGGGTGGGTGCGCTGCACCCAGGCCTTGTGCCCATCACTGGAGAGGAGCCTGTGGACCAGAAGGGAAGGCAAGAATGTGTTTGTTAAAACAATAAGTTTTACTATAAAATAGAATTTATAAGATTATAAGGAAAAGTATAAAAACTTTGAAATTTAGCCAGAGATTGAGAACAAGTTTGAATTTTATAAATCAGAAGATACAATTAGAAGTAATGTGGAAATGAATATATGACATTAATAAATTTCGCATATTTGGGAAACAATTTAGGAGTTTAACAGTGTTATAGCTGAAGTTTGAATACTAAAAAGGTGAAGGGTAAGGTGTTAATATTTGAAGTTATATTTGTAAAACTTTTAAATTTAATTCTAACACAACTCAAGAATGAAAATTGAAAGAAAAACATTTATTCCTGTACATTTATGAGAAATAAATATGTAAATATAAAATTTGTATATATCATATTGTTAATAAAATTCATATATTATTTTAAAGATCTTTTTGAATCTTGATTAAGAACAGAAAGTATTGACTGCCAATTTTATATAAGTGTGACTATAATAGATGATAAATAAATGTTACTTATATATAAACTTGAAATAAGCAGACACAAGAAAAAATATAACATTTCAATAAAATTTATAAAAATTTTAAAAACATACATTATTTTATGTGCAGACATATATGTGCCATGCTGCATGTATAGAAAACAGAATACAGATTTCAGAAGTCAGTTCTCTATGGTTTCTCTTTCTCAAACTTGCATAATCAGGCTAGTGTAGCAAGTCCTTCTATCTTGTAAGACGTTTGCTAATCACTTAAAATCACTTTGGAAATAAAGGGATAGTTTTACCACTGCATTATAGATTATCAGAAATTTTTTAGAAAAATAATTTTTAAAAGGAAAGACAACAGACATTATTCAATAGGAGCTATGGAAAGAAAAAATAAAAACTGATGTGTGGTCTATTACTGAATATAGCTTTATCTGGAAATCAATACAGAAGAACAAAGTGAAATTTACCCATTTATTTGAAACACCTGATAGTAATTAAATAGAATGTGAAATTCCATGTATGTGATTGAACAATCATTCTTGCTTTCTTTAGATGGTACAACTGATTTAATAATATATCACTTTTTTATAGAAGACATGTGTAAATTAAATTTTAATAAAATACAGACAACTGATGAGCAAGGAGAACAAAGGTTAAGTTTAAAAGCAAAGAAAGGAAAAATTGGAATTTCAAATTGACACAGTCAAGTAGTCAAAATAATCTAATATTACAATTAAACCCAGACAAGTCACTACTTTCTTTCAATCTATTTAAATATCAATCTAGCTACAATTAATGAGTATAAAATATGCTCGCCACCCCAGGAAAAACCCTGTGTGGTGTGATTCAAAACAATACTTTCGATCCATGACCAAGACAAAAAAGTAATGAGGATGACATTTTACTTAAATTACAACTAAAGGAAAACTGCAGATCTTAGAGAAGATACAAGCACATATGAAGGATAATTAAGAATTATAAAATACTCGATTCAAATTGAAAATATAATTTAATTGACCCCAAACACCTTGGAACATACCTATATAATAATAATATACAACAGTGGGCATATATATGCATACATATGTCTATCTATCTATCTATCTATCTATCTATCTATCTATCTATCTATCATCTATCTATCTATCTATCTATCTATCTATCTATCTATCTATCTATCTATCTCTATGTGCATGTGTGTATGTGTGTGTGTATGTGTATGCATGATAAATACATGAATGAAAGTATGGACTGTATTTACAAGTGAGTAAAAGTAATTAGAAACAGTGAAAATGGCAATCCCTTGGAAATGAGCATGCTCAATATATTTCATTCTGTGCTAGTTTTATACGTATGTGTTATAGTCACTCACTGATGTGAGCACAGAAGGGTCTGAAAATTCAAAATATTACTTTATCAACCAAGCCAACACCTTTCAATGGTTTTGCATTCTTCCGTTTGATGATGATAAATGAACACACTGGTGATGAAAAGAAGATGGAAAGTATCAAATGAGAATTTGTGGTATTGCTGATGTCAAACTAAGTAAAACAAAATCTTTGTCTTTCTTAGGAATAATGTCTAAGGAGCTGTGGTACCATATAAGATTCTATCAACTAGCCTTCCATTAAAATAAGTAAACAAAACACCAGTTAGGGAGCCAGCATCTATGCCCAGTTGCAATTATTGAAACATGGAAATGAAAGCTAATTCATGAATTCTGTTTTAATAGCACAGCTGGTGATAATTTGATTTTACACCCGTGATTTACAGACTCTACAAATACAGCACAACCAGCTCATCAAGAATTTCTCCAAAGTCAATCTCTTTTGTCACTCCAAATGTCTATATAATCCAAAAGTTATTTTTTTATCATCTCTTGAGGATTATATCCGATATAACAGATTCACAAACACTTTGAAAAGAAAACGATTGAAGCTTCAGTTTTTTTTAAAAAATCTCAAACATAGACACTTATCTCATGTGCTCTAGATCAGTGATTCTCAAACTGCATAATGCTGAAATTATTTAATACAGCTCATCTCATGGGAGTTACACACAGCTATAAAATTATAATGTTGCTACATCAAAACTTTGCTACTGTTATGAATCACAGTGTAATATCTAATATACAAGATATCTGATATGCAACCCCCAAAGGGGTTAAGAGCCACAGGTTGGGATCCAGTGAGCTAGATGTTACATGCTCTTAGATTAAAATGCATCAGAAAGAACACTGGTATATTCTATCCTCAGACACCAACCCCCAAATTCTTGCTGAATCCAAGATGTGCTTGCAGACAGGAGCCTGGTATGGCTAACCTCTGAGAGGCTTTGTCAGCACTGAACTAAGACAGAAGCAGATAATCATAGCCAAACATTGGACTGAGCCTGAGGAACCCAGTGGAAGAGTTTGAGGAAAAACTGAAGTAGCTGAAGGGGATTCCAATCCCATAGGAAGAAAAGCAGTACCAACTAACCGGACCCCTCAGAACTTCAGGGACTAAGTAACCAACCAAAGATTACACATTCCATGGCTCCAGATACATATGTAGCAGACGACTCCCATATTTGGCCTCAGTGGGAGGGGAGGCACTTTGTCCTGTGGAGTCTTGATGCAGGGAGAAAGGAGATGCTATAGGGGTAAGGTAGGAGTGGGTGGATGGGTGGGTAGGGGAGCATCCTCTTAGAAGCAAAGGAAATAGAGATGGGGTGGGGGCTTTTAGAGAGGAGTCAGGGAAAGAAAATAACATTTGAAATGTAAACAAATAAAATAATTAATAAATAATAATAAAGCAGAACACTGGTATAGCAAAATAAACTGTGTAGTCATTTTGAATTTTTTTTATCTTCATATCTCGGAGGAAAAGGGGCTTTTAACCAAACTGAACTACTCAATAGTCATAAAGCTAAATAAATTAAGTGGAAAATTGTTTTATAAACAACTAGAAAATTCAAGCATGACTTGTATTGATATTTGCTTTTGGTTTTCAAATAAAACAAGATAATTTTAAATTAAATAAATTTAACCTCTTTTCCATTGAAGATATTCTTGAATTGCATAAATTGTACATCGTTTAACATTTTAGGTAGGGCACCAAGGAATGTTTATCACTAAATGTGTACATCATATATTGGAAAATAATTTCTCACATTTTAATAATATAATAAAACAAAATGCTAAAATTTTAGAAGATTGCAGATACAAAAATCCCACTAAATTTACACAATGAATATATATATATATATATATATATATATATATATATATATGCATATGTATATATCTCTTTTAATGGATCTCAGTGGATACTAAATATGCATATTTAATTAACCAAAAATGATTTTGTAGAAATTTAGTTTCCTGTTCCATTTCTGAATATATATATATATATATATATATATATATATATATATATATATATATATNAATATATATATATATATATATATATATATATATATATATATATATATGCATATGTATATATCTCTTTTAATGGATCTCAGTGGATACTAAATATGCATATTTAATTAACCAAAAATGATTTTGTAGAAATTTAGTTTCCTGTTCCATTTCTGAATATATATATATATATATATATATATATATATATATATATATATATATATATATATACAGAAATACAAGTTTTCTGGTGAAGTCTTTAGGGTCTTTTATAGAAAGAATCATATCATCTGTAAATATCAATATTTGACTCCTTTCCTTTCTATTCACATCCACATTATTTCCTTCATTTCTCTTATTGCTCTAGGAAATGTCCATGTACCATATTTAACAGGAGTAGGGAGAGTGGACATCCTTATTTTGTTCCTTACTTTAGTAGAAATGCTCTAAGTTGTTTCAATTTAGGATAGTTTTGCTGTGGACTTCCATATTATCTTTATTATATTGAGAAGTACCTCTTCTATTTTAGGAGTATCAAGACATTTATTTTGACAGGATGCCTGGTTTTGTTGAAGGTATTTTTTGCATAATGAGAAGTTCATGGTCTCACCTTAGTGTATTTAGGAGGTTAAATGTGTTTATTGATTATTATAGGTTAAAAATTCTCTGCATCTCTGAGATGATGCCAACTTGATCATGGAAGATAATCTTATAGATATACTATTAAATTTGGCTTCATGTGTTTTAATGAGAATTTATATAAATTATATATATTATCATTATATTAATTAATATAATTATCATTATATTAATTAATTTAATTAATAGATTATATTGATCTATTATTTTTTCCTTGTTACATTATAGTATTAGAGTAATAATATTGGCTTAGTAATAATAATCTGGAAATGTCCTTTCTTTTCTATTTTCCCCAGTATTTTGTGTAATATCAATATTGGTGGTTCTTTGAAGATCTAGTAAAATTTTGTGCTGAGCTCATCTAGATTTAGTTATTTTTTTTAGTGAACAATTTTAAATTACTTCTTTTATCTAATTGGATATTGTTGGATATTTACTTTATCTTGAATTATCTTAACACCAATAATCTATTGAAATATTCAATTGAGTTTTATAGCAGATATAAAATTGTCCCCTTGAAAACCTCTGTGTGTGTGTGTGTGTGTGTGTGTGTGTGTGTGTGTGTGTGTGTGTGTTGGTGTAAGAGAATTTTCTCTATATGCTATCAATTTAAATATTACTTAAAAGTTTTATAAATATTCTGCTCCTAGAATCATATGACTAATGTGTCACATGTGCACTGGGAGATGTCAGAGAGGAGAGAGGCCATGTCTACACTCAGTGTTTTGACCTATGAACATTTGAATAGCCTAATATTCCCTGAAAAACATAAGCCTGTGCCAAACACCAGTCCAGCTCCTCCCAGGCCCCAATAGCACCAAGTACTGAGATTAATCCACAGACTAGAAGAACCCTATAAGGCATTGAAGGCAAAAGAGTGGGTAAGGCAGAAGACTCTCAAATATGGCACTAAGACAGGTCAGATGAGGATAGAGCCCAAGATGACCACTAAACGGTCACCACTGAGCCTAGACACTGAGCTAGACTGAAAATACCTGTGACCTAATCACCATTATATATAGTTACATAAATTATTTCAATATTTTCTTTTTTGTTCTCATCATGAATCTTTATTAAACAAATCACTTGAGTTTAGAATAACAGCAGAAAATGTTATATTCAAATAAATTAAATCAATTTAAAAAATACTAGCACTTCATAACAATTTCATTTGTAATTAGTATCCACTAAAATGCTTATAGACAGTAATATGAAAACTCAATTCAAATATGTGACTGTGGAATAAAAAATACCATTCCTAACAAAAATATTCAAACTCAAGGTTTACTCTAACTTGTACAGATATGAAGATTCAAGACATTATGAATATCCCAAATTCCTACTCTCAAAATCACCCATTGTAGGTAGTGTGTTTGGTTTTTTTTTTTTTTTTTTCTCTCTTTTCCAAAATATGCTGCTCTTTTGTGACTGTTAACAGAGATAGAGTGTTATAAATGAGAAAAATATTTTCTAATGTATTCATAACTTTATAACCTCAGACAAAGACAGTGGGACTATAAACAAATATATCTCAAAAGCAGAGTTAAGTTGAGATCTTCTATAACAACCTTAATGAGTCATACCAAGAGGACATTGTTTATCCCAAGTAATGTTAATAAGGCCACGAACAAAATCTAACCTCATAGCTTGGGCAAATGTAGGTAACTACTCATAAGAATCTAAAAATTCTTGCTGAAGTGTTTATGATACTACAGTAATCACAAGAGCATTTTAGTTTGTCACAGAAGGTATTCTTTTTTTCTTCACAGTTCACTGTATTATGCAAGCAGTATGGTTTGTGGAATATAAGTTTCTTTCTGTTGTAAGAATTCTGACCATTTTTGGCATCACTACTACTTAAAGTACTAGAGTTTGGTAGATGCAGCATAACTAGTAAGTGGTTGCTGGATAAATATATACTATGACAATCCTTCTAATGCCAAACCAGTCGAAGTCAAGATGGAGAATCTGATGAATGGGTGGCTTCGGTGAGAGAGATTCTTATACTCAGCAAAGTGAAAGAATATCTCTGTCTTCATTAGCCATTAATAGTTTTGTAATGCATTTGATAAATGCCTGTTTTTATTCACTATCTAATTTAGATTAAACTTTGAATACTTGGACAAAAAGGCCCTTCTCCTTTCATATTATCATTGAAATAACATAAGCATTTACAATATGTTCCAGACATAAATGAGAAATTGCTGTCCAAGAAGAAAAAAGGAAAGAAAAAGAAAAATTAAGAGGAAAATATAGAAAAGAAGAAAGAAGGAGAAAGGGCAGATGATACATGTGGTGAGAACTCTAATTTCACAGAAGTGGAAAAGGGCATTTGTGATCAGTCTTTTTGTCCAGTGAAGTTTAAAATTCCAAGCCAGATGCCATTAAAGTGAAAAACACTATCAATAACAGTTCAAGAGTGATTTGAAAAGGACCATCACTCACTATATGGACTTTGAAGGTCATAGCCTAAGTCTTAGCTCTGTCATTTATCATGCTTCTATGGCATAATTTACATATGCAAGGTTTTTAACTCTGGTATATATATATATATATATATATATATATATATATATATATATATATATATATGCTGAAATTAAGTATCCACTTTAAGCTATCTTTTATTCTTGAGCATATTTATGAATTTTTAAAGCAATGGTATAATTACAGTATACAATAACAGTAATTAATTCTGAACTCAAATGCACATGGGACAAGATAATGTTGATCTCTGAATATCTTCTCTCAGGTTCCCTTTTAATAGATTTTAACTTTGTATACATGTTAATTTAATATTATTTAAATATTTTATAGAAAATTTTCTCATGTTTAATATGCATTTTTATAAGATGAAATTAATGTAGATAATTAAAATCTTTCTCTTTTTTATGTTTTCACCTCCTTGTTCTGTTGTAGTCAAATGAGTTTGTTTTTCCATAAATGAAGATGGAACTAGTTTCTTTAACCTAATTTTGTAGCTCATATGTTTCAATATAAATCATCATAATAGCACTTGTATAATTCATACAAACATGCTAATATTGTTTTAATGCTCAGGAGCATTGCCAAGGCATTTATATGTATGTGTATATGTTTGTATTTATGCATGAATATATGTATAAAACAACTGATTTCCACTGTCCCAAATCCTACCTACATCAGTACAATAGTAGAATTCTTAATTTGAAGACAAACAAGAGTCTACATAATTGTGTAGAATAGCCATATATGTGTGTGTGTGTGTTTAAAAAAATTTGCAACCATTAGCTTTGCCTCCTTTTAAACATGACATCATGTCATCAAAATGATTACTACAGTTCTAAGTAGAGATTTTAAGAGCCAGGAAATGCTACACCCACTTTAGTGGAAACCACATTACAGGCCCAAAAGCTTGGACACATTTCTGAGGGAAAAAGTTTCATGGAAACTTAATCTCCTGGAGCCTTGGCATACCGTAAAACGAATGCTCCAAACCTGCCCTTGTGTTAGTTGGTGAACGGATCTGTGTTATTTCCTTCAATATTGTTTTATTATAAGTGCCTCTAAGGATTGATTTTGACATATAGCTAAATTAGATTAGCCTCCACCAGTGTTCCAATATCCTAGAAAATTGTTGGGCCAAACTTGGGCTTTAACTTTTATAAGAATGTTACTCATTCAGATGAAAAGCCTCCAGTGTTGACAGCACAAAACAAGCATTACAATTTACTGGAAGAAAAGCTAGAAAGCTCATGGCTAGTCTACAAAGTATACTTAGAACAATAGCCAAGTCACTCCAAGTCATACATGGGAATTTACAATTGCCCAGGAATAAGGAAAGTTGTGGTCTAAGAAGGAACTGGAGTAAATACTTAGAACAATAGCTGAGTCACAAAATGGCCTAAGGGGAAGGTAGATTATACAATAGACTAGAATTGGAACTATGGCAAGGGCATGAAGCCCCTGCCCCTGACTTCTAAGAATAAAATGACCTTAGGTGGGACTGCTTTTAATCCCAGTTGTTAACATTGATTTTTTTATCCCAGTTGATTCCTGTTAGCTTTTATGTATGCATTCCTCTGTTTTGTGTAAAAGTGATTTTTGCATCAGGTAACCTTAATGTACCTTAGATGACCTTAATATAAGTCTAATGCTCGCTTTGAGAAATTACATTCAGATACAGTACTCTCTCTGGTGTCCCTGTCTGTCATCCCACTTGCCTACCTGAACACTGGGACCCTGATTTCCCGCAAGTTGAGGGACCCACCGAGTCCAGTACACAGCAAGAATTCTCATGGCTAGAGGACTAATCATCTAATTTAAAAATATGAATCAATATTTTTCATAAGTTTGTTTTATTGTAATTCTTTTTAATCTCAGGATTGAATGTAACTAAGAAGTAGAGTCTTCAATTTGCACTCACCCTGTTAAAGGCTTAGTGTGTAACTTCCATGTTTCAGTTAGGCTTGCTTATTTGAACCATCAACCTCTAGAAAATGGTGATCATATTAATATAATTCTCAAATGGTTTGCCAAGTGTAGTTATTGTAATAATTATGAGAAGTTCAAGCGGCGTATCACTATGATAATATCTTTTAACACATTTAAAAATACTACCTTATGCTGTCAAATAGAGAATCTTATTTTTTATTGAAAACAGGTTCTCTTCTCATGCAATGTATCCTGTCTATATTTGTCTCTTCTTCTATTCAGTTTCTCTGCATCTACCCTGTCCACTAGATCTACTTTCATTCTGTCACATTAGAAAAGAACAAGCTTCTACAAAGTGGAGCACGGATTCTTGTGGTATGGTGGGGCACCTTTTGGGTATATGTAGAGCAGTGGTATAGCTGGGTCTTCAGGTAGAACTATTTCCAATTTTCTGAGGAACTGCCAGAGAGATTTCCAGAGTGGTTGTACCAGTTTGCAATCTCACCAGCAACAGAGAGAAAGTACACTTTGCCAGCAGATGCTGTCACTTGAGTTTTTTATCTTAGCCATTAAGAATGTGAAATCTCAGAGTCCTTTTGATTTGCATTTACCTGACTAAGGAATTTCCATATTTCTTTCAGTGCTTCTGGACCATTTAAGATTCTTCTGTTGTCAATTCTCTGTTTAGCTCTGTACCCCATTTTTGATTGGGTTGTTTGGTTTATTGAAGGTTAGCTTCTTGAGTTCTTTACATATTTTGGATATGAGGCCTCTAACAGACATAGGGTTGGTGAAGATTTTTTTTCCCAATCTGCAGGTTGCCAATTTCTCCTGTTGACAGTGTCTTTTGCCTTACAGAAGCTTTTCAGTTCCATGAGGTTCCATTTTTCATTTCTTGATCTTGGAGCTGAGTCATTGGGATTCTGTACAGGAAACTTTCCCCTGTGGCAATAAGTATGAGTTTCTTTCCCACTTTCTCTTCTATTAGATTTTGTGAATCTGGTTTCATGTTGAGGTTCTTGATCCACTTGGACTTGAGCTTTGTGCAAGCTGACACATATATACACATCCATTTATTGACCAGCATCATTTATTGAAGATGCTTTTTTTCCACTGTATGTTTTTGGTGTCCATAGTTGTGTGGCCTTATTTCAATTGATTGACTGGTCTGTCTCTGCATCAATACTGTGAGGGTCTTTATTAGTATTGCTTTGTAGTACAGCTTAAGGTCAGGGATGTTGATTTCCCAAGTATATCTTTTATTGTTGGGAATTGTTTTGGATATCCTGTATTTTTGTTTCTCCATATGAAGTTGAGAGTTGTTCTTTCCATATCTGTGAAGAATTGTGTTGGAATTTTGATAAGGATTACATTGAATCTGTAGATTGCTTTTGATAAGATGGCCATTGTTACTGTGTTAATTCTATGGGTCCATGAGCACAGATCTTTCCATACTCTGAGGTGAGGTCTTCTTCAATTTCTTTCTTTTCTTTTCTTTTCTTTTCTTTTCTTTTCTTTCCTTTTCTTTTCTTTTTATTTTTTTTTTCAGGAATTTGAAGTTCTTGTTATATAAATCTTTCACTTGCTTGGTAAGAGTTACACCAAGATGTAGGGGAGTGATTCTGATGCTTTGATTTAATCGGGAATATGTGTGTAGTGACATTGAAGGTACTTGTCCCCATTTGGTTTTTGATCTATCAATACAGTTGCCAGTGACCAATGACTGGGAAAAGGAAGACTGGCTATGACCCTGAGAGTATACAAGGACAGTAATTAATTCTGAACTCAATGCAGATGAGGCAAGATACTGTTGATATCTGTATATCTTCTTTTAGGATTTCTTTTAATATATTTTAATTTTGTGTACATCTTAATTTAATTTGATTTAAACATTTTATGAAAATTTTCTCATATTTAATATGCATTTAATAAAGATAAAATTATTGTAGATAATTCAAATCTTTTCTTTTTATGTGTTGACCTCCTTGTTCTGGTAACGACAAAGGGAGAGAGAGAAATCACCACACTTGGGAAAGAGACAGAACAGACTGTGCTATAAAGGAGATCATACAAAATGTAGGTGGAAGGGAAAGTGGCCCAGAGAAGGGCAGCCTGGAAGCATCTTAGGCAGCAAATAAAAATGGGGATCCCCTTGATCTCCTTTTGTTTTCTAATTTCTCTAGGTAGAACTTCAAGTTCTATGTTGAATAGATGGGGAGAGAGTGATTAGTTTTGTCTTGTTCTTGATTTTAGTGGGATTTCTTATAGTTCCTCTCCATTTAATTTTATGTTTGCTATATATTGCTTTTATCATGTTAAGTTATATGCCATGATTTTCTGATCTCTCCAAGACTTTTAACATAAAAGGGGTGGCCTTAGCCCAAATGCCCAACAAAGGGAACAGAGAACTCAAAGAGTCCACCTCCAGTAGACAGACACGGTCTCTAGTGAAGGAACAGTGTTACAAAATATAATACAGTCAATATTTCTGACCTAGAACTATTCCATTCTAAAAGAACTACAGAGACAAAAATGGAGATGAGACTAAAAAAAAAAAGATAGTCCAGTAACAGGCCCAACTTTCAGATCCATCTCATGTGGAGGGTTGGGGTTTTATCAAGGCCTGACATTATTATTGATGCTATGATATGCTTACAGACAGGAGCATAGCATGGCTGTCCTCCAAGAGGGCCTACCAGCAGCTGACTGAGACAAACATAGATACTTATACCCAACCATTGTACTGAAGTTGGAGACCCCTATGGTTGAATTAGGAGAAGGATTGAAGCAGCTGAAGGGGAGGGTGACCTCATAGGAAGTCCCCATAAGTCAACTAACCTGAATCCATGGGGGAATCACAGAAACTGAGTTACCAACTAGGCAGCATAAAGTAGCTGGTCTGAGGTCCTGACACATATATAGTAGAGGACTTCTTGGTATGGCCTCAGTGGGAAAAGATGTGCCCAATCCTAGAAAGATTTGAAACCTTGGGAAGGTGAATGCCTGGTTAGGGGAGCAACTCCTTGGAGGCAAAAGGAGGAGGAATAGAACAAGGAAAGGTGGGAGGTGTCTGGGAGGGGGAGCAAAACCTAGAATATCAAGAAATATTTTTTTTCATTTTTTATTAGACATTTTCTTTATTTACATTTCAAATGTTATCCCCTATTCCCATTCCCCTTCCCCCTGCTCAACAACCCACCCACTCCAGATTCCCTGTCCTGATATTCCCCTATCCTGGGCCATCAAGCCTTCACAATACCAAAGGCCACTCCTCCCACTGATGTCCAACTAGGCCATCATTTGCCACATATGAGGCTGAAGCCATGGGTCCCACCATGTATACTCTTTGGTTGATGATTTAGTGCCTGGGAGTTCTGGAGGTACTGGGATGTTCATATTGTTGTTCCTACTATGGGGCTGCAAACTCCTTCAGCTCTTTTGGTCCTTTCTCTAGCTCTTCTAATAGGGACCCTGTGCTCAGTCCAATGGATTGCTGTGAGTATCCACCTCTGTATTTGTCAGGCACTGGCAGAACCTCTCAGGAGACACCTGTATCAGGTTCCTGGCAGTAAGCACTTGTTGGCATCCACAATAGTGTCTCAGTTTTGTATTTCTGTATTTGGGATTGGTTTCCCAAGTGGGGCAGTTTCTGGAACACTACCCAATTCATTCTATGAAGCCACAGTTACTCTGATACCTAAAGCACACAAAGACCCAACAAAGAAAGAGGACTTCAGATCAATTTCCCCTGTGACTATCAATGCAAAAATACTCAGTAAAAATCTTGCAAACCGAATCAAAAAACAGATCAAAATGATCATTCATCATGATCAAGTAGGCTCCATCCCAGGGATGCAGGGATGGTTCAATGTATCGAAATCCATCAATGTAGTCCACTACATAAACAAACTCAAAGAAAAAAAAAAAAACAAAAAAACAAAAACAAAAACATGATCATTTCATTAGATGCTGAGAAAGCATTTGACAAGAGCCAACTCCCCTTCATGATAAAATAATTAAAAAAAAACAGGCTTCTAAGAGTTAAAATAATTAAATAGAGAAAAACAAAATATAATGACGAGGGAGCAAAAACTATCATATACTTAGATGAGTCTGAATTGACCTATTCTTATCTCCTAGTACTAAGGTCAAGTCTAAATGGTTTAAGGAACTCCATATAAAACCAGAGACACTGAAACTTATAGAGGAGAAAGTGGGGAAAAGCCTCAAAGATATGGGCACTGGGGAAAAATTCCTGAGTAGAAGAGCAATGGCTTTTGCTGTAAGATCAAGAATTGACAAATGGGACCTCATAAAGTTGCAAAGCTTCTGTAAGGCAAAAGATATTGTCAATAAGACAAAAAGACCGCCAAAAGGTTGGGAAAGGGTCTTTACCAATACTAAATCAGATAGGGGACTAATATACAAAGAACTCAAGAAGGTAGACACTAGAAAATCAAATAACCCCATTAAAAAATGGGGCACTGAGATAACAAAGAATTCTCAACTGAGGAATACCAAATGGCTGAGAAGCCCCTGAAAAAATGTTCAACATCCTTAATCATCAGGGAAATGCAAATCAAAACAACCCTGAGATTCCACCTCACTCCAGTCAGAATGGCTAAGATCAAAAATTCAGGTGACAGCACATGCTGGCGTGGATGTGGAGAAAGGAACACTACCCATTGTTGGAGGGACTGCAAGCTTGTACAGCCAGTCTGGAAAACAGTCTGGCGGTTCCTCAGAAAATTGGACATAGTACTACCAGAGAATCCTGCAATACCTCATTTGCGCATATATCCAGAAGATGTTCCAACTGGTAAAAAGGACACATGCTCCACTATGTTCATAGAAGCCTTATTTATAATAGCCAGAAGCTGGAAAGAACCCAGGTGTCCCTCAACAGAGGAATGGATACAGAAATTATGGAACATTTACACAATGGAGTACTACTCAGGTATTAAAAACAATGAATTCATGAAGTTCCTAGGCAAATGGATGGGTCTGGAGGGCATCATCCTGAGTGAGGTAACCCAATCACAAAAGAACTCACATAACATGTACTCACTGAGAAGTGGATATTAGCCCAGAAACCTGGATTACCCAAGATACAATTTGCTAAACACATGAAACTCAAGAATGAAGATCAAAAGTTGGACACTTCGCCACTTCTTAGAATTAGAAACAAAGCACACAATGAAGGAGTTACAGAGATCAAGTGTGGAGCTGAAACAAAAGGATGGACCAACCAGTGACTGCTGCAGCCGGGGATCCATCCCATAATCAGCCACCTAATGCAGACACTATTGCATATGCCAGCAAAATATTGCTGAAATGGTCCTGATATAGCTGTCTCGTGTGAGGCTATACCAGTGCCTGGCAAACACAGAAGTGGATATTCACAGTCAGCTATTAGGTGGAACACAGGGTTCCCAAGGGAGAAGCTAGAGAATGTAGCCACGGAGATGAAGGGGTCTCCAACCCTATAGATGGAAGAACAATATAAACTAACTAGTACCCCCAGAGCTCATGTCTCTAGCTCCATATATAGCAGAAGATGGCCTAGTTGACTATCATTGAGAGGAGAGGCCCCTTGGTCATGCAAACTTTATATGCCCCAGTACAGGAGAACGCCAGGGCCAAGATATGGGAGTGGGTGGGTAGGGGAGCAGGGCGGGGGATGGGGGAGGGTTTAGGGGACTTTAGGGATAACATTTGAAATGTAAATGAAGAAAATATCTAATAAAAATAAAAATTAAATTAAATTAAATTAAATTAATTGAATTAAATAAAAAAAAAGAAGTTAGATGAGGCCGCTCAAGAGGAGAGAAAGCATTCCAAGAACAGGGAATTCTCTTGATCAAGAGTCTCACAAAATTACTAAGCAAATGGTTATAATGTATAACCAAAGGATATATGGAGCCATGAGGGTTTGTCGTGTGCTTGCTGCTTCAGTCTCTGTGAACTCATTTCTATCTTTCATAGCTGACTTATAGGTCTTTGTATTTATAGTGTTCGCCATTTCCTGACTTTTACAATCTTTCTATCTTCTCGTCCATAGGAGTGCCTGAGTTCTGAAAAGAGGAATTGGATTGATATACTGTAATTAGCCTTTCTCTATCCACATAATGTTGGCTGTAGGTCTGCGAATCTGTTTGTATCTCCTGCCAGCATAAATGTCTCTGATGATGGCTGGATAAGGCACTGAACTATGAGTATAACAGAATATCACTAGGAATAATTTTATTGATTTTTGTGGGTGATTTGTTATTTATTTACTTATTTTTTGGTTTAGTGTTTGTTTATTTTTAGACTAGTCCTGGCTGATTTTACCCAAGGTGTCTGAGCTATTTAGTCTATGAATTGTGATACGCAAGAAGTAGGGAGTAGGGCTTCCTTCTTGTAGAATGGGCCTTCAGTAAATTCAGACATTGGTTGGATACTTTTATAAGTTCTGTGATACAGTTGTCTTAGCATATGATGCAGACAAAACAGATTATCAATGAAAGCTTTTATGGCTGAGTTGGTATCTAAGTTTTGTTTTTGTTGGTTTTGTTTTTGTTTTAGGCTGTAGAGTACTTTCCAGTACCAAAGAGACTGATATAAGGGTGAAGGTTCCATGTTTGCAACAGCTCTACTTCTCCATATTGTAGTGTATGTTTGTTTGTGTGTGTTTGTTTTATTAATTCTATTTTCATTTTCTTGAAATGAATAGTTTTATTCATTTTTTCAGCTCTTTGAGTTTTCCTAGATTTCTTTAAGGGATTTATTCATTTCCTCTTTAAGTTCCTCTACCATCTTTATGTAGATTTTTTTAAAAGTCTATTTCTCATGCCTCAGCTTTGTTGGAATATTCACTGACTGCTGTTGTTGGATAGCTGGGTTTTAGTGGAGATAAGTTTCCATGGATATTATTTTTTGTGCTTATATGCTAGTCTCTAGGTATCTGCAGTTGGACTGATTAGACAGCGAGGTACAAGTTTCTAGGTTTATCTCTGTTGGGTGAATATTTTTTTTTCCTTGGATAGTGTTTTCTCTTTGGATTTTCAGAGAGTATGTTGGCTGTGTATTACCTGTTTCCTGGGCTTCTCAGATGGTGTGTCCACAGTGAATGCTCATGGGTACTGAAGGCTGTGATACTGGAATGAGTTTAGGAAAGAAATGTTGGAGTAGAAAGTCTCTGTGATCCACTGGGTATGGGGTCAGTCAGAAAAGCCAGATAGCTACAGAGCTAGGAATAAGACTGGGGGATTGTCTCTCAGTAGTAATAGGAGATGTGCAGATTTGCCTGAAGACCACCCTTTGCACTGGTATTCGTGAAGTGCCTGCTGGATTTGGACTCTGAGAAAAACAACATATTGGGGCTGATTAAAAGAGGGAAGATATGTGGGCTCCATAAGATATGGGAGCAGAGAAGACTTCTACTGGCGTTCTATTGCAAAGCTGGGGATGGGATTAAAGAGGCAAGGATTCTGTGGGGCAAGGGAGAGAGGAGAAGGTCTGTGAGAGATGACCTGGTTTTCTGGCAGATATGGCCTCTGGTTGATCAAAGGGTACGTGCTGGAGGTTGGGATACAGCAATAGGGGAGAGAATCACAGAAGATAAGGGCAGCCTGAAAGGGAGGCTATTATCAAACTAGGGATAAGACTGAAGGATTGGGTCTAGAGGAACATGAAGAGAAGGCATATATGCAGCCTTTCTTGTTATCTGGAGGTCATTGGGTATTTTATTTTTAAAATAATCAGAATAAAGTAGTCCACCTTTAGTTTTGCATACACGAACTTATTTAGAATTTCAAAATGTAAAACAAGTTAGAATAGAACTCCCTTGTCTGAAAGTGCTTAAGGAAAAGGATTTAAACTGTAATCCCTTCATTTCAACTCCCTTAAAGATGACTGACACATTATATACCAAGCAGGGAATTAGATGGGCTTATGCTAATTTTTTTTTTTTTTTCTTTTTTTGGTTTTTCGAGACAGGGTTTCTCTGTGTAGCTCTGGCTGTCCTGGAACTCACTGTGTAGACCAGGCTGGCCTCGAACTCAGAAATCCGCCTGCCTCTGCCTCCTGAGTGCTGGGATTAAAGGTGTGCGCCACCACACCCGGCTGCTAAATTTTTTATATCCAAACACTCTTAAAGACATTTTCAATTACAAGTTTGTTCATGTGACAAACTCCGCACAACTTGGGTGGGCTTAAGTATCCTGGATCACTGCTTACCCAATATCTTTAACTGTGACATAGAAGGTTTCCAGTATCCTTGCAACATACTTGCTACATCAAGAGGGATCTTTGGGGGACGGTGACATAGAACTTGTATAGGTTATAAGACCTTTTTTTAAAGTGAAATCTCACCACTTTTATTACCTTATATTTACCATAGATAGGTTATTTGTCAGACACTACTGTCAAAAAAGAAATAACCCTTCACATCTGAACACAGAAGCAAGAAAACATTAGCAGATGGCACTTTAGACCCACTGAGAACTGTAAGGTTGGATTTGATTAGAGGTGGTTATATCTACACCCTATTGGTTGATACAGATAACTATTATTAGCCTCAAAGTGATTAAACTATTTTTATGTTATGAATATGAGTTTGGCATACTTTATTTATGACACTTCCTGATATGGTATCAGTTTGAGTAACAAGAATACATGGTTCACATAG
>LR749491.1:3548717-3631217 GCA_902729485.2 Mus minutoides | reverse complement strand
AATAAGAGAATGTTTCAGACAACTTTACAGGGTAAAAGGCCTCCAGAATTAACATAAAACTTTGAAAAACTTGATTTATATGTCTATAAACATATAGAAAATATTTTAAATATACATTTAATTGCAAAATTTTACATAACATGATTAAAATATGAATGTAAGTATATTTGTGAAATACGTTTAGCATCTTTATTGAAAAAATTAAACCGTTGAATATAAACACAATAAAAATGACATTTCACCCCGCCATCTTTCCTCTGAGCACAGCGGACGCAGCTAGGGCCTGTCCTGCGGCTCACTCACCCCAGGACTTTAAGATCTTATCGGGGTTACGCGTGAGTGCAGTGCAGAGGTGGTGTTGGGAGCAGTGGGTCAGCAGTTGCCCACAGGGGCAGGATCCGAGAACTCCGCCCCACCGGAGGCTGGGCCTCTCCCAGCCAGAACACCCACCACCCCGCCATCTTTCCTCTGAGCCCAGTGGACGCAGCTAGGGCCTGTCCTGCGTTTCACTCACCCCAGGACTTTAAGATCGCATCGGGGTTACGAGTGAGTGCAGTGCAGAGGTGGTGTTGGGAGCAGTGGGTCAGCAGTTGCCCACAAGGGCAGGATCCGAGATCTCCGCCCCACCGGAGGCTGGGCCTCTCCCAGCCAGAGCATCCGCCACCCCACCATCTTTCCTCTGAGCCCAGTGGACGCAGCTAGGGCCTGTCCTGCGTTTCACACACCCCAGGACTTTAAGATCACATCGGGGTTACGCGTGAGTACAGTGCAGAGGTGGTGTTGGGAGCAGTGAGTCAGCAGTTGCCCACAGGGGCAGGATCCGAGAACTCTGCCCCACCGGAGGCAGGGCCTCTCCCAGCCAGAGCACCCTCTACCCCACCATTTTCCTCTGAGCCCAGCAACTTCAGGACTTTAAGATCACATCAGGAGCTCAAAGCTCGGTCCTCAGGTGCCGTGCACTCTCTTAGGCTCCTCCGGGACCCTCCAAGCTATCTGGGGACCTCAAGTGAGCAGAGGGACAAAGCCTCTGTTCTAACCCAATCTCGTGGAACCTAAGACACCAGCGGTGAGATTGATAGTTGCCCAGGGCAGAACAGCCCCTCCCTTCCGGTCTGGTCCGGCCTGCCAGCACCAGCTCAGGTCTCCGGCCACAGGTGCTGTGCACTCTCCTAGGCACTTTCGGGACTCCCCAAGCTATCTTGGAACCTGAGGTGAGCAGGGGAACACAGCCTCTGTTCCGGCCCAATCTCGTGCAACTTGAGAAATCAGCCAGGAGATTGATAAAGGCCCAGGGCAGAACAGCGGGTCCTTTCTGGTCTGCACCAACGCCAGGTCTCCTCGGGCAGAGATGGCAGGAGGCAAGCGCAAGAACAGAACCAACAGAATCCAAGGGTACTTGGCATCACCAGGCCCAAACTCACCCACCACATCAAGTCCTAGATACAACAGAACACCAGAAAAGCAGGACATGGATATAAAATCGCTGGTCATGATGATGATGGAGGACTATAAGAAGGAAATACAGGAAAACAAAGATAAACAACTAGAAGCATTTAAAGAGGAAAAACTTAGAGACAATGTCCTTTTGTGTCTATTTGTTGATTTTCGTAAATTTCTCCTTTATGACTCTCTCAATGTCCTTTTCTTATGGTTTGTCCACTACCTTACCTTGTTTTGGTAGGTCCTGGATTTTTACCTTCATCTTTGTTAATTCTTTTTCCAAAAGGAGATAACCCTGGAGATAGAAACCATAGGGAAAAAATCAGGAACCATATATATGAGCGTCAGCAACCGAATACAAGAGATAAAAGAGAAAATCTCAGGCACAGAAGATTCTATAGGGAGCATAGACAAGACAATCAAAGAAAATGCTAAATGCAAAAAGACCCTAACACAAAATGTCCAGGAAATCCAGGACACAATGAGAAGACCAAACTTAAGGATAATAGGAGTAGATGAGAAGGAAGACTATCAAACTAAAGGGCCAGTAAATATCTTCAACAAAATAATAGAAGAAAACGTTCCATACCTAAAAAATGAGATGCCCATAAACATACAAGAGGCCTACAGAACTCCAAATAGGCTGGACCAGAAAAGAAATTCCTCCCGACACATGATAATCAGAACAACAAATGCAATAAATAAAGACAGAATATTAAAGGCAGCAAGGGAAAAAGGTCAAGTAACATATAAGGGCAGGCCTATCAGAATTACTCCAGACTTCTCACCAGAGACTATGAAAGCCAGAAGATCATGGACAGAGATTATACAGACGCTAAGAGAACACAAATGCCAGCCTAGGCTACTATACCCAGCAAAACTCTCATTTACCATAGACAGAGAAACCAAAGTATTCCATGACAAATTCAAATTCACACAATATCTCTCCATAAATCCAGCCCTTCAAAGGATAATAACAGAAAAACACCAATACAAGGATGGAAACTATGCCCTAGAGAAAGCAAGAGAGTAATCCTTCAACAAACCTAAAAGAAGACAGCCACAAGAACAGAATCCCAACTATAAAAACAAAAATGACAGGAAGCAACAATTACTGTTCCTTAATATCGTTTAATATCAACAGACTCAATTCTCCAATAAAAAGGCATAGACTATAAGACTGGCTACACAAACAGGACCCAACATTTTGCTGTCTACAAGAAACACACATCAGGAAAAACGACAGACACCACCTGAGAGTGAAAGGCTGGAAAACAATATTCCAAGCAAACGGCCCAAAGAAAAAAGACGGGTTAGCCATTCTAATATCGAATAAAATAGACTTTCAACCCAAAATTATCAAAAGAGACAAAGAGGGGCACTTCATACTCATTAAAGGCAAAATCTTCCAAGAGAAACTTTCAATTCTGAATATCTATGCTCCAAATGCAAGGGGAGCCACTTTCATTAAAGAAACTTTAGTAAAGCTTAAAACACACATTGCACCTCACACAATAATAGTGGGAGACTTCAACACCCCACTCTCATCAATGGACAGATCCTGGAAACAGAAATTAAACAGAGACTCAGTGGAACTAACGGAAGCTATGAAACAAATGGACTTAACAGATATCTACAGAATATTTCATCCTAAANCACTAAAATCAGGGACCAGACAAGGCTGCCCACTTTCTCCCTACCTATTCAATATAGTACTTGAAGTCCTAGCCAGAGCGATTTGACAACAAAAGGAGGTCAAGGGGATACAAATTGGAAAGGAAGAACTCAAATTATCACTATTTGCAGATGATATGATAGTATATATAAGTGACCCCAAAAACTCCACCAGAGAACTACTAAACCTGATAAACAGCTTTAGTGCAGTAGCTGGATATAGAATTAACTCAAACAAATCGATGGACTTTCTCTATACAAAAGATGAACTGGCTGAGAAAGAGATCAGGGAAACATCACCCTTCACAATAGTCACTAACAATATAAAATATCTTGGAGTGACTCTTACGAAGGAAGTGAAAGATTTGTATGACAAGAACTTCAAGTCTCTGAAGAAAGAAATTGAGGAAGATCTCAGAAGATGGAAGGATCTCCTATGCTCATGGATTGGCAGAATCAATATAGTAAAAATGGCTATCTTGCCAAAAGCTATCTACAGATTCAATGCACTCCCCATCAAAATTCCAACCCAATTCTACAAGGATCTAGAAAAGACAATTAGCAAGTTCATCTGGAATAACAAAAAACTTAGACTAGTGAAAACTCTTTTCAACAATAAAAGAACCTCTGGTGGAATCACCATCCCTGACCTCAAGCTATACTACAGAGCAATCGTAACAAAAACTGCATGGTACTGGTACAGCAACAGACAGGTAGATCAATAGAATAGGATCGAAGACCCAGAAATGAATCCACACACCTATCGTCACCTGATCTTTGACAAGGGAGCTAAAACTATCCAGTGGAAAAAAGACAGCATTTTCAACAAATGGTGCTGGCACAACTGGCAGCTATCATGTAAAAGACTGGGAATTGATCCATTCTTATCTCCTTGTACTAAGGTCAAGTCTAAGTGGTTGAAGGACCTCCACATACAACCAGAGACACTGAAACTTATAGAGGAGAAAGTGGGGAAATACCTTGATGATATGGGCACTGGGGAAAAATTCCTGAACAAAACAGCAAAGGCTTGTGCTGTAAGATTAAGAATTAACAAATGGGACCTCATAAAGTTGCAAAGCTTCTTTAAGACAAAAGATACAGTGAACAGGACAAAAGGGCCACCAACGGATTGGGAAAGGATCTTTACCAATCCTAAATCAGATATTGGACTGATATCCAATATATATAAAGAACTCAAGAAGGTGGACACCAGAAAATCAAATATCCCCATTAAAAAGTGGGGCACAGAGTTAAACAAAGAATACTCAACTGAGGAATACCGAATGGCTGAGAAGCACTTGAAAAAAATGCTCAACATCCTTAATCATCAGGGAAATGCAGATCAAAACAACCCTGAGATTCCACCTCACACCAGTAAGAATGGCTAAGATCAAAAACTCAGGTGACAACAGTTGCTGGCGTGGATGTGGAGAAAGGGGAACACTCCTCCATTGTTGGTGGGAATGCAAGCTGGTTCAACCACTCTGGAAATCAGTCTGGCGGTTCCTCAGAAAATTGGACATAGTACTACTGGAAGATCTTGCAATACCTCTACTGGGCATATATCCAGAAGATATTCCATCTGGTAACAGGGACACATGTTCCCCTATGTTCATAGCAGCCTTATTCATAATAGCCAGAAACTGGAAAGAACCCAGATGTCCCTCAACAGAGGAATGGATACAAAAAATTTGGTATATTTACACAATGGAGTACTACTCAGCTATTAAAAACAATAAATATATGAAATTCCTAGACAAATGGATGGATCTGGAGGCCATCATCCTGAGTGAAGTAACCCATTCNAGAAAGTACCCAAGGAGCTGAAGGGGTCTTCAACCCTATAGGTGGAAGAATAACCATGAACTAACTAGTACCCCCTGGGCTCGTGTCTCTAGCTGAATATATAGAAGAGGATGGCCTAGTTGGCCATCAGTGGGAAGAGAGGCCCCTTGGTTATGCAGACTTTATATGCCCCAATACAGGGGAACGCCGGGGCCAGGGGATGGGAGCTGATGGGTGGGGGAGCAGGGCCGGGAGGGGGGAGGGTATAGGGAACTTTCTGGATAACACTTGAAATATAAATGAAGAAAATATCTAATAAAAGTTGAAAAAAAAAAAGAAAATTGGAAAGAAAACAAAAAACAAAAACCAAAAAACAAAAAAAGACATTTCCCAAAATTTAGTCATATTTTACTTAACTATATTTAATGGACTAGAATGTAGTATAAGAATTAAACTAATATTAGCATATTGATACATTGATCTAAAGTAATACAGAAATATTATGCAAACAAATACATATACAGAAAATGTGTTACTTGATTGAGGTATGCCTTAATTATAAATTAAACGTTGTTTCAGTTGCAATTGAATTGTGGATCCTTACAGTCCATTGAGGAAATGTGTGATTTTACAGTATACACACACACACACACACACACACACACACACACACACACACACACATATATATATATATATATATATATATATATGAATGAATGTGCATATATAAGCAGGTTTAAAATATTATTATATTCCTAGTTTTACCACAACTGGAAGACAGGCTTACCTCCCCTGAGTTCTACTAGATCATTATTTACAAGGAGCTCTTTGGATTGAACAGGCATCTCTTTGATCATTTTGTCAATCTGAAATGTTTACTCTTTTCCTTAGATTTTAGAAAATCTTAGCTTGGTATGTATCAACTTCTTTTACATTTCTCTTTACACAGTACCTTAGAGCTTTTTCTTTTAATTAATTTACTGTGGGGTGTGTGTGTGTGTGTGTGTGTGTGTGTGTGTGTGTGTGTGTTTTATATTTACATGAGGATGAGCACATGATAGTGTATATGAGGAAGTCGAAGTACAACTCCCTAGAATCATTTTGAGTACTAAATTTCAAACCCTTGTCTTTAGGCTTGGAAGCAAGTGTCTTCACCTACTGAGCCATTTTGTCACCCCTTAAGTCATACTCTTAATGATATCTCCGTGTTCTTGTGTAAATATTTTCTGATAAAGCACAGTGCCTTTACTTTATGGATAACGATTTGCTCAGCAAGTAACTCAGACAAAAACACAGTGAAGCTCTGAGAGGAACGTTTACACAACATCACCACTGCCTAACAATGAGATTTCAAATCTTTAGCAAACACATTACATTATTAAAATCCTGAAGATGGGAAATAAAATAGATTTTTGCGGGTGCAAGGGGGCAGTCAGGGATAGGAACAGAAGGCTCAGGCAGGTGCTGGGAGGCAGATGGAGAGATTACTACGTTGAAGGGCTAGAATTGGGGGGCATATGAGGGGGAAATGTTGGAACCTAGTGCAGTGGAAATTCCCTGGAATCTATGACAGTGAACTTAGAAAAGTCTTCTAGTAATGGGGAACCCAAACTAACTATCTTCTATAACCAGCAAAGCTCCTACAAGTGGAATTGGGACATCAACCCAGTCACAAAATCTGCAATCTGTCCTACCATACAATCTGTGATGTGCTGGAGCAATGATTGCACAGAGTCGGTAGGAATGGATAAAGCCTGAGTGGTTCAACTTTTGATCCACAGAGAGAGAAAGTTCATACTTGATAGTGCCTGGATGCTCAGGACTCAGAGGCAGGACAGCCCAGTGACCTAGGATAGAACCGAACAGGACTAGGGGAAGAAGTCAATGAAATGATTTCTAATGATATCCTGCTATACTCATAGACTGCCGAAGGTGTTTCATCTGGCAACTGATGAGAGAAGATGCAGAAACCCACAGCCAAAAACTAGGTGAGTTGGGAGGTCTGTTGGGGCAGAAGATGGGGTCAGAGATAGGGACATCCTTGTGGAGCCTGGGGCAGGGTAAGGAGTGTAGAACAGTCAGAGTGTAGACTGGGAGGGGGATAAAGTCTGAACTGTAAAAGAAAGATTAAATAAAAAAAAAGAAAAAAGAAAGAAAAGAAAAGGAAAAAAAAGAAAAGTTGATCTGTGAGAGAGAGGAGGTGGTGGCTTACTGTGAGGAATGGAAGGAAGAGAAACTGCAGTCAGTGTGTAATGTATGAGAGACGAATGAAAGTTAAAAAATAACTCTTAACTGACAAAATAAACCTGCATTATTAGCACTTTTCTCTCTCTCTCTCTCTCTCTCTCTCTCTCTCTCTCACACACACACACACACACACACACACACACACACACACACAGAGTAGAGCATCACTAATAGCTCCTTTCAGTTTGATTTTTAACATTCTCCTCTCTATATTAAAAAATACTTAGCTAGAATTAGGCAGACAGAGCTCTGTGTTGAGCATAGCACATGATTGTTCCATTTGTCAGTGTTCAGAAACTAATTGGGTTCAAGAGTATAACTCTCTTCATTACAAAACTTACATGTATATTTCTATCTGAGAACACATGAAAAAGAGGCTGACCATTCATGGATAATCATTCAATAAGCTTAAACCAAGCCTGCTGTGTTTTCCTGTATACTCGGGAAACATGTTCAACCCTATTGAAAGAGAAATTTCCTGGATGGCAGTACATGCCATAGGGCAAGCCACTGTTATCTTTCTGTGTAAAGAGGACAGGGTTAGAGGCTGTTGCAAACTGAGACATTTTATAGTCTTCCTAGCCTGTTAGAGTTGCAGGCAGTCTTTACTTCTAATCTCTTAGAACGACTACAGGTTTCACTTCTAAGAAAAGAGCAAACATTCTGCCACCCATGCTGCTTCTTGGGTCCCAAGTTCTGTGTCTATTTTCTACCAGGCAACTTTCTCAGCTGCCAACGCTTTCATGTTTATTAGAGTTTTCAGTGACAAAATTTATCTACAAAAGAGTAACTGAATTGTGCTTTGAATGGAATAAAGGGTTAATGACAACTGTAATCATTCCAGGGACATCTCTACATAGTGATCAAGACAAAGCAAATAGTGTTATTTTAAAATTTCTTACTAGGAAATCTAAGCAGTGTTGTTACATTAATTCGATAAGTAATGCATATCATCACAACTGTGTTAGCATTTGTTTTCTAAATATTTAGAAATGAGAAAGACCAACATATTGGTGCTAGAATGAAATTTACAAACCTTGCATAAATCTTGGGGTTGTTGTGCAGTATAACAAAATGTCTATTTAGTATGGCGCATGGTCAAGAAACAGGAAAATATTCATGGTGAGATGAATATTCTTTTGTTAATACAGAATTCTGGCTGTGTGTGATTCTGCAGACCCATAAGTACAGATCTCCAAAAGCTAAAAGAAGAGGATCAGAAATACAACTGCAGCCTGGATGATAGAGATAGTATGAGCCTGTAGTGTCTGTAGAGCAAAATCTCATTCTTCAGAAATTATATAAAATACAATTGAACTTTACAATAAGTAAGGAATACAGTCTTGAGCACATTCATATGGACATATGATACAACATTAACAGACATTTGTTTTTATTTGTTTTAAAACAAGCTCAAAATTAAAATGTTGACATACTGCAGTATGTCACGGCTACAGTAAATAATACTTATTTTTAGTTTTTTGAAAAGGTCTATTTTAATGCTGTCAATATAAAAATAAACTGACTAAGTAAAGCTTCATTAATTAGCTTGGTTGATATCTTCTATGACATATTGTGGTTTATAAATGCATACAATTTTTATCACTTAAATTAAAATGTGTACCTCATACCTTTGCCTAATTTATATCATTACAGTAAATATTTAGTTGTAATTTTAGATAGTTAACTTTAATACAAGATGTTCATCTTTGCTTTCTTTACTATTCATCAAAGTATTTGAAGAACATATTTGTTAGACTTTGTTGTATAGCTTAAGCCACGTAATTCTGTTATATATACTTTTTCATATTTTATTTAGTTTCAGAATCTGCCATGTGATGGATGTCTACTGATAGGACCAGGTTAAACTGATACCATTTCAACACACTCCATTTAATCTTACCTTTGCAGAAGAGTTCAAGCCTATTGATCTTTGAGAAATATGGGAGACATTTACTAAGGGAAATTTATATTGGTCAGACATATTAATTCTGTTATAAAACATGAACTTCCTGACCCTCATATAACAAACTGAGAGATTAATAGCATCTCAGTCTCGTTTCCCTTATCCCGACTGATGCACTGAATGATTACCAATGTGCTTATAGCTTTACCAACTGAAATCTATATCAATATTAACATTCCAAGCTCATCTACCATAACACAACCATGAGAAAGCTATGGAATTTCTCTTGACTCCACATTCTGATTCATAGCTTTGTTGCATTTCATATAAAACTTTTAAATAATAATTGGGATGAAGTTGGTTGTAGAGGAAGCCTTATTTTGATGTATGAACACAGAGGAAGGATAGGGACATCTTCCTAAAATGAAGGCTGATAATTACTTCTGATTCATGCTAATCTTAATATAAATGTATCAAATGCTTTCTCAAATAATGGTTGATATTATCTATCATCAAAATTAAGCAGAAACCAATTGCATGGAGAAGGAAGAGGTCCTAGTGGTGATAAGGTTGGCCAGAGAAGCCTAAGACTATAATTTAATGTTCAGAATTCTGGTAAAAGTGTAGAGGAGAATCAACCTCACGTTGTTGTCCACTAACATTCACACCCAAGATTTGGCATGCACACAACGCCCACCATATGCCCACATACACACATAGTAATGATAACATGAAAATTTGAAAAAATTAAAACCAAATGATGGTTACAAGTTATTATATCTATTTAGTGTGAGGTGGTGGTGGTGTGGGACAAAAAGTATGTAGGGAAATGCAAATCAACTTCATCAGGAAAATTCTTACCTCTCAAGCATCAGGAGTAGACTACGTGAGGTATTAATCATTCTAAGTTCATTGCATATCACTTTATTTTACCAAGTTATTTCCTTTCAGTATCTCAGAGTTCGTGGATTTCTCTCTGCCATTTTGAAAGCTCACGGCAATCAGTTTGACAGAGTAAGTTTCTCTCCCATTTCAACATGAAGAAAAACTAAGAAGAGAACCAAGGCCATGCTTTTATTGGAGTTTGACACAAAATATAAATTTTGGTGAAATTCAAATCCTTAGAAATGCAAGTTTTATTATATTTGGTTTTAAAATAAGGCTAAAAGTTCAAAAATGTGATATATGAAATTAAGTACTAAATTATACCTTAAAAGTATACCTTATCTAGAAATACAAACCCTCTTTGAATTTTTATAACATTTAAAACCATGTATTGAAGAGTATAAAATGGATGACTCTACCATTTTAATAAATAATTACATTCAATAGGCTAGAAATAAATTCAGTAAGAATTCTTTTTGTCACAAATTCAGGACACAACAAACTGTGTGTGTGTGTGTGTGTGTGTGTGTGTGTTTGTGTTTTGGGGGTGATTTCCTTCAATGGTATTGTTATAGAACCTAACATTTTAGGAGAATTTAAATGATATCTGGTTTTCTTTCCATTATAAAACACAAAAATCTGTGCTTTTTTGCTGAAGTAAAAACCAATATTTTGCTATTTTAACAAAGAGTATATTGTTGGTAATACATTTCATGCCAACTTCATAATATTAAGGCAGGGAATATTTGAGATCTGCCCTGGATGCCACACATTGCCATAGAAGTTGGGATATTATTTTCCAAGTTTTTGTTTGGAAGAAGAATTTGAGAGCTGACTCAGAAGGAATTTTAGAGACAATTTTATTTTTCTGTAAAAGAAAACGTTTTGGGCAGGCTTGAGTGGGATCTAAGGAATGGAAATGGAACAAAGGAAAAGAAAAAGCCATGCCATTTGAGTTAAGTCATCTTGAGAGTCAGCTATATGGTGGCAGGCAAGCAGTAACATGAGAGGGAGGAGGGTTTCAGACAAATCCCAAAGAGTCATAGCAAACAGTTTTCCTGGCCAGCATCAAAAACATTGGTTTTCAAACTTCCTATGCTATGAACCTGTAATGTAGTTCCTCATGGTGGGGTGACCTCTAACGATAAAATTGTTCTCATTACTACATTGTACCCATAATTTTGCTACTTCTGTAAGTTATAATGTAAATAGCTGTGTTTGCAGATGGTCTTATGAGAGTCCTGTTAAAGGGTACGTTGATCTTCAACGGGGTCATGACCCACAGCTTGAGCACAGCTAATTATATATATATATATATATATATATATATATATATATATATATATATATATATATATAGTTGAAAAGTGGAGAAGTAGACAGTGTTGCTGCATTGCTGCATACTTACATTGGAGGCAGAGGCAGGCAGATTTCTGAGTTTGAGGCCAGCCTTAGTTTGTGGTCTACAAAGTGAGTTCCAGGACAGCCAGGGCTATAGAGAGAAACCCTGTCTCAACAAACAAACAAACAAACAAACAAAAAACAAAAAAACACCAACTACCCCCAAAAAACAAAAAAACACCAACCACCCCAAAAAAACAAAAAAAGGAAAAGACAAAACCAACCAACCAACCAACAAACAAATAAACAAAAAGAAGTAGTCTGATATAACAAAACTTAAATGTATGGAACTATTTTATCAAGAACAGAACCAATCATTAGAAGATGCTTAATCTATTACTAAGAGTAAAGATAAGCAGGGTGTGTTTTTGTGTTGTGTGTGTGTATGTTTGTTTATATGTATGTATGTTTGTGTGTGTGTGTGTGTGATGTGTATTTGAAATAATCTGTTCAACAGGCATTTGTAATTAAAGTGGAATAAATCATACCTGGAAAAAGCCTTAAAGTTTCCTTTGCAAATAATTATTCAAAGAGTTTTCACTGTTATTAGAGCCCAATATGTCAAATGCATTGGCACAAAAGTAAATAGCTATAAACAGACCAAGAAGGGAGGCAAAAAAATCACAAGTCTTAAAGAAAAAATAAAAAGTTTCAATGTCGTTATTGTAATATTAGTTTGAAACCTATTAGAGACAGGAGAGGCACCACATTGAATAATATAAATAAGTGATTAGAAAGCATCTTGCCCCACAAAATAATACAACTCTATGTTTTGAATTGTAAATAAAAGTTTATATTGCATTTAAAATAACTCACTTGGCTCTCTTAGGATTTATGTGAAAACTATTAGAGACTTTTATATGTCATTATTGAAGAAAAGGAAAACTGTCTCAGAAAATTAAAGTGAGGAACTGAGGGTCAGACAGCTTCCCAGGAGGCAGACAATGAGGGGAAGAAACATGGTAGGTAGGTTAATGGACCTTTCACTTAGACATTTAAGATGGCCATAGCCTGAGTTCCTTTCCTGTTGTAATGCCTTCCCTAACCCTGTCTGCCATCTGGAGGTTAGTATGTGAGGCAGCTTTCAAATCTCCAACCTGAGGTCTTCTGTGATGGGCACCAACCCACTTTTCTGTATCTGTCTGCATTAAACAATCTCTGCAATATCCCCAAATGGATAATTCTGAGATATAATTAGAGTTTATCCTTTACTAACAATGTAAAGCCTCAACAGTTGGGCCAGACTAGGACCATCTTCCTTTACCACAGTGGAGAGTCTCTCTGTTCCTACTTCTTTGCTTCTGTGGCTTCTTCTTTCAATAAAATGCCTGATCTTAGACCTAGCTTTACATGTCTGTATGTTTTAAATCAAAGGACACACCAAATCTATTCCTCATACCTAGAGGACATCTTCCTGGTTGTATCAAATTATTCCAAGTAATATCATTACTAAATTATATCAGTGATTTTATACAAAATGTAAATTTAAAAATGGACTTATTGCATTTCAAACATTTAAAAACAAACATGCTTACTAAATTCAATTTGTATTCAAATCTTAATCATATTAATGTTATAAATTTATCTCATCAATAAAATAATAAATAGTACAAATGTTACAAAATTGATACAATCATTTGGCTGAAATTCAGTAGGCATTCTGTACATTAAAGTTTTTTTAATGCATATTTTGAAAATCATAATAGTATTTAACTAGGTTGATGGAAATAAATTTTCTTTTAACTTGTTATGGCCTTCAGAAATTTTAATGTATATTTCCAAACATTTAAGGCAACCTCCTGCTTTAATTTTTCCAATACGGCTAAAAATACAATTCCCTCTTAATTTGATGGTTTACCACAAGTTTTATCTCAATTTTTTTTCTTCTTAAATGTATTATCTTTTTAAGTTTTGAGCACAATATTCTAAAAATTCCTTAAAAACATTGGTGTTTGAAGAAACACTAAAGTTTATTTAGAAATAGAACTTTTACATCTAGCAAAGTAACAAAATGTTAACAGCTCTTCCTGTTCTCATTTTTCAAGTGAAATTTGTGAAAATTTCACTTTCACATTCATTTGTGAAAAATCACTTATTCACAAATAAGTGTAAAAATTTGTGTAAAAATTTTACTCTTTTGTGTAAAAATCACTTAGCATGTAAACTGATTAATAACATGATTCTACATAGTTTAATCATAAAAAGCAATAGTTTTTAATTTCTTATGTAGTAAAAAATAAAGAAAACAGATGTATTAAATATTGTATTTTAAGAAATTACATTATATTAATTTCTGGCTGAGGGACTTATAGTGGTGATTTATAAATATATAACCTCATACAAAACCAGGAAGATTTGATACCACAGACTCAGATTTTAATATAGCTATATATTGTTAGACAACTAGAATCTGAATTCCATAAAGATAGTACAAAATATTGCCAATGTGATTGTACTTTGCTTCAATTAGAGAAGAAGATATCATGTCTATATCAGTACACAGACTTTTCACTGGCAGCCTGGAATCTAAACCTTTATCCATCTCTGCCTTTATCAATTCTTCATTATATATTTAATCCACATATTTAAAAATGTACCAATGTCTCTGATTGATTTTTTTTGTTAAAATGCAACTTTTCATTCCATCATGTGGACAAATTAATTCATTCAAGGACAAATTTTTATATTCCTTTTACTAACTAATGTTCAATAGGTGCACCAGATGAAGGAAAAGGTAATTACTGACATGATTTTAGACAGGTTCATTCCTGAATATAGCTTCTAGTATCATTTCTTTGGATACCTAGCAATTATGTTATTTCATAGTCTTTAGACTTGTAAAACTTCACTTTGGGAGAAGATTAATCAAGTATTCAGTAGGCAGATGATCCTCTGGGAGATTATACAAATGTGTCTTGGAAAACCCAGGTGGACTTTAACCTCTAGGGCCCTGTGATGGAAGATGTTCCTCTCTTCTAGTGGTTTACAATGTTTCTTCCTCTTTTTCTCCAGGTGAGGGGCAGGGAGGAACATTTTCACCATCCCCCTGCATTGACAATACAAGCCAATCTGTAACTGTTACTATTTATCAAAGATTCTCAGACTCTTTGTTTCTTTAACTTTCACACCTCTACCCCAACCCTTGCACCACATTCTACCTCAGGTCAGTATTTGTTTGTTTCTGTGAGAGATTCTCATACTCTGCTACTTTCATTCTAAACTCTGGCCACATTTGAGCATCTGTTCCTCATCACTAGCCATCACTCTTTGCCAAAGTCCCTTCTTCTTCAACTCCCACTTCACTTTTTCTATCGAGAATGTGGCTCATCAATTTAGGGCAGTACAATTATATCCAATTCACTAAACTTGATGGTACTCCTAGATGATCATGTCCTACACAAGCGCTCTCTCTGTCTCTCTCTCTCTCTTTCTCGCTCGCTCTCTCATTCCCAGCAATACAAAATGTGTTAGCCTTTTAAAAACCATTGAGAAGAATATTTAGTGACAATTTGATGCATGTCTTAGTCTTTTGGGACTAACTTTATCCTTCAATCTGGGATGAGTTTTAACTATTCATAAATACCTGCTCAGTCTGCATATTGTTACTGCTATGTACATTTTCAGAGAATTCTTTAGTGATTCCTTCCTTTAAAACGCCATGGTCCTTTACAGTGGACAGGATAGGGACTGGAGCTATTCCACAGAAATTTGTGGAAGCTTTCCTAAGTTATTATTTCACAGAAGCATGCCTGACCATTAATTCAAAATGCCCTGCAGAGCACTTATACCTGGGGAACAAAGAGATGCGAGAGATAAGGGGATGGATTGTGCTTGGTATTTTTGTCCACTTTACATCACAGCCCTGAACCAGCAACAACTCTGTCTTCTGATGGCTTTGGAAACACCTTTTTGAACACACTCTAAAGCTAGACGTATCTAACTAACTTCAGTTGACCTTCAGAGATGTCTCTATTCTAACAGAGGGTTTCTCTGTATTAGTGGAAGCCAGAGAGTGTGGAGGGGAGAGTGGTCTGCTAAGTGCATGAGAGTTGAGTCTCCCTAGGTAGCTCACCAGTAGCAGATAAATACTCTTTCTCTCCCATTTCAACAGACAATACAGGAAAACTGCTGTGAGTCTAGGTCATGACAGGAAGGTAATTTAAGTGTGAACAGGAACATCAACAGAGCAAGCCCTTGTTTCTCTTAGCTCACCTCGAGCTCTTCTGGATCACCTGCCCTACCACCCAGCATGTCCTTGCAAACATACCAACTGCACCCAACTAGTATCAGGCACACTTGCTAAATTAAATTAGCATTGAACCCCAAATAGTTTGCATTGATATACGATGGTTGATTTTATTTTCAAGTGCAACTATGCTTCATAGAGCTTCCTGGGAAAGACTTTCTTTATAAAACAAACAGACAAGAACTTTGTCATGAATAAGAGTTGATTGAAATGACTTTCACGACAATGTAATTGGTCTGAATTTTAAAGACTACTTTGGCTGCTGTCTGAAGAAAACATGAGTGAGCAAAAATGAATAAATAACACAACAGAAATATGTGTCATGCCACCTTTATGTATGCTTAGTGAATGAAATGGAGGGGCTAAATAGAACTCTCAAGGTTTGGAGTTGACTTCTTATGACTTAGTGTCAGACTGGATGATACAAACAAAATATGCTATTTTTGAAGTAATTCTAATCATCAATACTGCAGCAGGAGTCTTTAAATTTAGACTGCTTAAATTTAGAATGAAACAGAAAACTATAAAAGGTAAGCAATGTGGACTACAAGTCACTAAAGGACACTATAAAGAACCTCCATTTGAGTCCAATCAACAAATCTACTGTAGGTGATAATGAATAGATAACTAAAACCTCTTTTAATTAATAAAATTTGATGATGCTGTTTTTGTGACAGAATTGAAATTTAATCTGAATATTTCAAAAGATAAAGAAAAGCTACGTGTGTGTGTGTGTGTGTGTGTGTGTGTGTGTGTGTGTGTGTGTAACAACAGGGAAAGAAAAGAGAACAAGGAAGTCACATGGAAAGTTTGGAAGTAGAAACCTAAAGGGGAGAATACTGTTATTATATTTTAATTAAAAAATTAAAATGCATAAAAAGAAAATACAAGTAATAGATTATTAGTTAAAAGTGTTATTACTTAATAACAAAATAAAATTATTAGAAATACTATCTTTATTAATAAAATCATAGTACCTTGCCACAGTATACACTAAGAATTTGTTTGAAACAAGATGAAGTTTTCAAAAGGATAAATCAAAGACCCAAATTAGAGTTGAATCAGTAACCTTTGAAAGGTAGAGGAAAGCCAGGCGTGGTGGCACATGCCTTTAATCCCAGCACTTGGGAGGCAGAAGCAGGCAGATTTCTGAGTTCGAGGCCAGCCCGGTCTACAAAGTGAGTTTCAGGAGAGCCAGAGCAACACAGAGAAACCCTTTCTCAAAAACAAACAAACAAACAAACAAACAACAACAAAGAAAGAAAGAAAGAAAGAAAGAAAGAAAGAAAGAAAGAAAGAAAGAAAAAAAGAAAGAAAGAAAGAAAGAGAGAGAGAGAAAGGTAGAAAGGAAACACTAAACAAGAACTATTTTGTGGACAAGAAGTAAATAGTCTGTAAAGAAAAAGTGTCAATTTTTTTTTGGAAATTTATGTTTCTAAATACTAAGAACATTTTATGCATTAAAAACATTGTGATACCACATAATGACTACATATAGGGATAGAAAAATAGGGATATTTAATCTAATAACCACTTTAAATATGTAAAGTCTTGTGAAACCCAAATATTAGCATATAAGTCAATAAGATATTTTCTCAAATAAATCATTTTCTTTATTCATTTTAAAATGTTAAAATAATGTAAGAATCCCTATGATTAGTTAATTGTAATTGATATTTTCATGTCTGTGTACATTAATTATTCTGTAATCATGCAATAGTTTCACAGACTCCTGATAAAGGCATTATGAATGGGTGTTTGATGAAATATATTTGGTTTATTCACTTTTAGAAGTTAATTTTTTCTTTCACAGACTCCTGATAAAGGTATTAATGATGGGTGTTTGATGAAATATATTTGGTTTATTTACTTTTAGAAGTTTTTTCTTTCAATTCTTCTTATTATACATTTCTTTGTTATAGATGAACAAGAAAGGTAGAGAGAAGTAACTGCAAAGATCAGAATGTGAAAATCTGTCACAGAACTGTGAAGTCACACACATGATGAGAGCCCAAGCTTTAAAGAAAACTAAAACAAACAATAGCATCTTTTATATAGACTACTATACCTGGTTCATATTTGCTCATATTTAATATTGAGTAAATTGCAAGTAATATATTGTAGATATTGAAGTATTTAAAGCAATATGATACAATCCCTTTTTCTCATATATATATTTTTAATATTATATATATGTGTGTGTGTGTGTTTGTAAATGGTAGTATAAAATGGTACCAGTGGTGAATATATTAAGTATAATTCAGATTATTTTGATTACTAGTAACTTGATCTCCAATGCTAAAAGAAATGAAATTTATAAAAGATTTAGATAGTCACATATGTCCTAATATTGATGTGGTGTTCTTACAGTGATATGCTTGTATATTTCTGACATTAATTAGTATTTCAAACTGAAATACAGTTATCTCTGTGAATATTTTCATTATATATCTGCCATATTCCCTTTCTCAGATCAGAAGATTAATAAATGATACAGGTATGTTTCCTTAATCTTTACATTATGATATTAACTTAGTTGTAATCTAATGTAAACAGCTCCTGCTTCATGAACTAGGAGCTTATTATTAATAAAAAGCTTCATGCTTAATATTAAAAATAAGATAGACTATTCACTAGGGCTATCACATGCATCCAATGGTTAATGTTCTTGTCTCATCACTAGAGATTTCCTTTCTAAATAATAAATGTCAAATAGGATTCCTTAAACCGTTCTGTGAACTTACCCCTTTTTTCAACAATGTTATTGTATTTGTACACCAAACTCCACTGACGTCACTTACAGCATACTATATATTTTTTCTATGTCTCAATCTGATGCCCACCAGTTCCCTAAGGTGCTGTTCACAGTGGTCACACTCCCCTTTCAAGTCTTATACACTGCACCCCCAGCAGAACTTACTGACATTCATTCTTTACTTATCCCAGTCCTTTTCTGCTTGCTTGAATATAGATCTAAAACTTTGTACCCTATAATTAATATCATTATATATTAATATATGTCAACTTAAAATTTTAAAGAAAGGAAATAACCCAATTTAAATGCATAATATCCCACTAAAGAGCTATACAGATCGTTACTTTAAACAGATATTTTTCTTTGTTTCCCTCCACTGGTCTAGTAACACCACCTGACTACAGATGGGAGAATGGAATGACACACTCTGTTTTTAGAAGTGTGGTCCCCTCCCCCCCCCCCCCCCCCCCCCCCCCCCCCCGTGTCTGCCCCAGGCTGGGATCAGTTCAGACCTGCCTCCATTGGGGGGTGGGGGTGGGGGCTGGCTCTCCAGCTAAAGCTGGCTTCTTTTGTTGTGTTAAGCCAGCTAAGCCTGCCTTCTTTTGTTGTGCTAAACTGCATGTGCGCTTCTCCTGCTAAAGTCCTCATGTCAAGCCCAGATCCTGCCTCCAGCTGGGGCATTCTACAGTTCTTTAGAGTTCAGGCTACATTCCTGGTGCCTGCTGCAGAACTGACTGTGGGTGGGGTCTTCCCTCTCAAAATCAAGAAAGAATTCTAAGTAAAATCAGAAAGAAGTCTAAGTAAAATCAGACGCTTTGAATAGAGTGAGGCCCCAGTCCACCTTCTGGAGAACCCAGTCTGTTCTGTGGGGGACCGCAGGCTGTGGACCCCTACAAGAAGGATGAAGACAACTATTATTAGAGAATGATGTCACCAAAGATGACATGCTGGATATATTTTGTGGTGGTTTGAATATGCCTTGTTCTGGAAGTGGCACTATTTGGAGGTGTGGCCTTGTTGGAGTAGGTGTGCAACTGTGGCTGTGAGCTTTATAGCCTTCATCTTAGGTGCCTAGAAGCCAGTCTTCTCCTAAAGACCTTCAGAGAAATATGTAGAACTCTCAGCTCCTCCAGTGCCATGCCTGCCTGAATACTTCCATAGTCTCACTTTGATGATAATGAATTGAACCTCAGAACCTATAAGCCAGCCCCAATTAAATGGTACCCTTTATAAGAGTTGCTTTGGTCATGTTGTACTAAGACAACTTCGTCAACTTGACACAAGGTAGAGATATCTTAAAAGAGGGAAATCCAATTGAGAAAATATATCCATAAGATCCATGAGATCCTTTTTCATTACTTATAACTGGGGAGGGCCCAGCCCATTGTTGGTGGTACCATCTCTGGGCTGGTTGTACTAGGTTCTTTAAGAAAACTGGATGTGAATGTCATTAACAGCAAGCCAGCAAACAGCAACTTTCCATGTCCTCTGCATCAGCCCCTGCTACCATGTCCCTGCCCTGTTTGAGTTCCTCCCTTGTTTGAGTTTCTGCCCTGACTTCCCTCAATGATATACTGTACCTTCAAGTCTAAGGTGAAATAAACTTTTTCTTTCCCAAGTTGCTTTGGCCATGGTGTTTCATCACAGCAATAGTAACCATAAGTAGGAAAAATGATAAGTAACAAAAGTAGATAATTAAATGTCACCATATATAAGACTTCACTCTGGCCCAGTGATTAAGACATTGTTGAATTTGGCTTTAAGTTTTACACACTATTGCAGTGACTTTCACCCATTTATCATGTTAGAAATATTTAAAATGTTCTTATATGCTGTGGCTTATAAACTGCTCAATAGGGATCTCAACTTCCCTATGTTATGTGCACAGGTCTGATATAGTGATTAGTGATGGGAATGACTACTTGGGCTTTGTCTGAGACACAGCACATCTTAGGATGCCTTAGAGAAGAAGAGTAATGGTAAAGATGAGTGACAATGCTGAGGAGGTAGGAAAAAATGAACAAAATTCCCAAAGAGGCTTTCAAGTATAGCATGTGAAGTTCTTCAAATGCCTGTGCTTATCTTTTACCCCTTGGTTCCTCATGGGACTACAGCAGCCTCACACTGGTAAACATCTTATACATTTACTAGACACAAAATCTAAGGACAGATGGTAGTAAGGACTGTTGAATTTACCTTATTTGTTTTGACCTCTTATCTCAGACCAAAGAAGAGAAAAGCATTATCCAGAAGAGCTGATTTTGCTTATGTGTTTTTAGTTAGCAGCCAGAGCCATGCTTTCCCTAGAGGCACAATTAACAAGTTCAAGTACCATTCTCTAGATTAGGCATTGCTTATCGTCTTTAAAAATCCATAGGTTTTGTTTGTTTGTTTTGTTGTTGTTTTTAATCACTGCCCATAGCAGTAAGGACAACTACTAAAAATACTGTTCAATTTCTGAATAACCAGTTAACCAACTTCTAAACTGAAAATGTCCAACACCACACAGGTAGAGACAACTGATAATTACAGTCAATGAGAACACCTCTTGCTCTCAATTTAATATCTCTAGAAATAACTAAAACAGTAAGAAACAGCCTCTCCCTCAATTCTCAGGAAAACTCTTTAGCTCAAGAAAATTCATCAAAGTAGAATACATTCATTGCTTCATTGTTTTGTTTTTTTTCGTTTTTTCTTTTTATATTGCCAAACAGAATAGAGAATCAAGGTCTCAGACTGGATGATTTATGATAAAATTTTATTGTAAATGAAAGTTAAATATATAATAATGAGGTGATTTATATAGATAGTCATTAAGACACAAGCCTATTATTTTATTATTTACTTGGACTTTTGAATAAAATAGCAAAAGCAATATATTCCTTTATCTAGTACTCAATAATTATACATTTAAATTCTATTTCTATTTTTAAAATTGTGACTTCTTGCATTAATTAAAAAACATCTATCAGCAATGGTGTTTCTTATGTTAACTAAATATTTAGCAATTTTATTTGAAGTTATTTTCATGACAGTTACAGGGATAACTTTCAAATATTTGCAGGCCAGCTGCAGACCTGAAATCAGAAGAGAATTAAAAAAAAAAAAAAAAAAAAAGAATATGCCTTGGTAATTAAAAACCTATTTTCCTTTAATGATAATATTCTATTTCTCAAAAATACTCCATAGAGAACAGACACATCTACACTGCCTCTATCTCTGTCATGTGTGAAATCACAAGCCCTCTCATGTATCCTATGCTGAACTGGCACAGGAAAGACAAAATAAAGACCCAATAAAGAAATGCATATTTCTTCTTCAAATCTTTACATGCATTTTCTATGAAAGTACTTTTCTGGTTATTTTTATGTTACTATTGGTCAGTTTTATTTGTTATACTTTGTGTGTGTATGTATATAGGTCTATATTTTTGGAGTGGTGTGTGTGTGTGTGTGTGTGTGTGTGTGTGTGTGTGTATGTATGTACATGCTGCAACAAGCAGGCAAAAAGTTTATTTATTTATTTTTTTTCTTACTCTATATGTGCAATCTCTTTGTGCTATGTGGTCATTAGGTTAATCAAGTGAAAATACAAGATGAGAAGTCCCCATTACAATTAGCCTAGGGCCATTTTCAACATTTCCCCATTTTGTTTACATTTTTATCTGATGTCCACTCGAAATATCAAGAGATATATGGGCAAGCTCTCAGAGGAACAGGATGATAGTAATCTGGGTTCTGCATTTGTCCACGAAGGACAATTGCATAGGTTATGGCTTAGCTTTATCTGCGTAACCTACCAATATTGCAGAAATTGGGCATGGTATAGTTTTCACTAATTCTGATTGTATTAAGTCTGTGCTAGATATGAGAAAGCACACAATTGTTGATGTTCTTTTATTCTCAGTGATATTTTTTAATCAAGGTAGATATTCATAATTCCAAACTGGATTTAAGGTCTGTAGAAAATGAATCTTTATTTTCCTGAAAAGAATATAAAACTATTTATTTAAATTACTCTTTTTTCCTATTTAATAACATTTTACAAAGTCAATAACCAGCCTCTAATTCCTGAAAGTTATTGTCAAGCAGCCATTTCAGGTCATGTATCTGGCTGTTTCAACTGGTTTGAAATGTAAAATATTTACGTCTATAATTTTTAACATTTACATTTACTTATGCTGAAAGAAAATAATACATGAGGCCTATAGTTTAAACACAGTTTGCTGAAGAGGATTTAAGGTTTGTAGACCTAGGCCTGAGACAGGCACAGGCAAGTCACAACAAAAGGTGTTCATGCATTCTATAACTGACCCTGTTGTAGAGAGAGGGAAGGTATGCAAGAAGGTAATGGGCCATTTGGCCTGGCCTCCAGTTGACTCAGGAAAACCCCCAGCAGGATAGCTGCTACTTGGGGTCTCTTGCTGATGTTTGAACTAGCCAATCATGTGAAACCGTGCCAACCCCTCACCCCATTTACTATATAAACTTCTAGTTTGCCAGCCTCGGGGTCGACTCTTCTACCTCTTGCATGGGGTGGGTGTCGTCCCACGGAGCTCTGTGAATAAACCTCCCTCATGTGTATTAAAGATTGTCTCTCTCGTGATTCCTTGGGTGCGTGAACTCCTGAGACTCGAGTGAGGTCTTCTTCGTGACCTTACAATGCATATACATTTAATTCACTGACAATACATTAAGGGCTACACTTAGCCTATATCATTTTCTTAAAATACAAATGCATTCTTTCCTGGTTGTTAAATATCAGCTGGTACTGTCAGCCACCATTGTTTCCTAGAAGCCTTCCTTGATTCACCCACCACTTTAGGTTTGTTAACAGTATCCGAGGAGAACTATATCTGACTGGTTTATCTTATTTTGTAATTAGGTTACAGTAGGGTATTAATACTTCATTGTAAAAATGCTGTTCTTTCCATTACAAATAATATAAAATCTATATTCAGGTCATATTTAGGCTCAATTTACCATCTTAGGTTTCTTAGTTTCACAAAAGGTTGCCTTGCATAAAAACCAACATTAGAATAAATCATATTTAATTTTGCAGTGTGATACATGAATATATAAACATAGCTAAACACAGTGGTATATAATCTTATTTATAAGAAAGGAGTTCTAGATCTTGAGATCATGATGGGATACACACACACACACACACACACACACACACACACACAAAACACAAAAGAAAGACAAGCTCAAGTTTTCTTGATTATTGTGGGCCTGGCCTTTTAACTACTTACTGATGTATATAGGTTGTTTTTTTTTTTTTTTTTTTTATGGAATGAGGGATGGTTAATAATTAACTTTTCACAAATTAACTAATGAGGCTAAATTATCTGAATCTCATGGATTGAAACAATTAGATTTTTTCTATATTTGTTATTTTTAATGTTTTCAAAATGATGGACTGAGAACATGTTATATATCTACATAACTAGTAAGGATTGTTTCATACAAAGATTCTTTAATTCCTCAAAAATTATTAAAAATGTAGAAATATTGAGATTTAGAATAAGTGAAATAAGATTAGATAAATTATAGTTAATTAGGAATAATTTTAATACATTTATTCACATCTTTTTATACCACAGCATGATTAACTAGGGGAAAAGTTAAGACTATGTTGTGTAAGGAATAATGGACAAAGATCATTAATGTACACTCCAGAAACTGGCAATTGGACAGGAGGCTGAGGGAGAGATGAATGGACTGCGTGGAGTAATTAGCAATTTGAAGTGGAGGCATAACTGGCAGCAAGACTGTATCAGGACAGAGGGTGCAATCAATGTAGTATAAATAATGATGACTGTAAGACTGCAGTAACATGTGAAGGATGCTGGGCACACAAGAACGCGGCTGTCTGATTCAAGTAAATATTGTTGGCTCTTACCAGACTTCCTAGTGAAGACACAAATTAACTAAATGAAGATAAAGTTGGACATGCCAGTGAAACGCAGTTAGTGTGTGGGAAAAGGTTGCTGTGGTTCACCTGTGAGCACTCGTTTTGTCAACAACTTTGTTATTTAAAAACTTATACTTAAGCATCAACAATATCATGGTCATGCTGCATTCCTTACTTTAAGGGATGGATTTTGAAAGCCAGTAGTTTTACAATACTTGTAGTAAAACTTAGCAATCAAATGTGTTGTCCTTATGATCTTACATAATTTTGAGTGTATACATGGTTTACGTACCTGACATACATGTGTATATATAATTTACATATATATGCATATATATATTATACAATTGTAATTAAATTATACTGACCTATTAAAATGATAATTCAATGTATATAAATGGGACTTGATATAACTAAAAGATCAATGCATTTCAGATAAATATTGTTTTGTAAAAAAGAATGACAAGATAAAACAAAAGTGTAAATGATATCAATATATATTTGGTCAAAATAAGTGAGTAAATAATTAATGGTGTCAATGGTGCCAAATATCAAAAAGTAGCAATGTCTTACATATGAAGGCAAATATATCTCTGAACTATAATTTAATGGTGATTTATATTGTTTACAGAAATGATGCATACAGATTACTGCATCTCAGAGGTTTTAAACAAGCTGTTTATAAAAGAATCCCATGAAATATTTGAATTCATGTATTACTTAGAAACTTGCTGAGCTATAAAATGAGCCGCGGTCTTCTATTTCCTTCTGTCATCCTATGAAAAATGAGTCTCTTTATAGATAGTGTTGCAAGCATTAGCTTATGGTTTTAAAATCAAAACTTATTTTGTATCCTCAAAATGTAAAATTTCTACAGTTTATAATACTAATTTTAAACTTATATTTAAATTAAAATATAAAATATTAATATAAACTGATTCATTCTCAGTTTGAAATTCATTTTCTGACTATAGAGTTCCTAGCATTGTTCTAATTTCAATAAAATTGCACTAGCTTCAAAGAATATTTTAAACTTAGGCCTGTATATGCATTTAGACAGAGAACCTGCATGATGTGTCTGTGGGTGAAAGTTGATCTCAGTCTTCAAGCATTAAACATTTACAGCTTATTTTAGAAGGATCATAATCTTCGTCACTTGATTTCAAGAATGTCTGACTATTGTGTCATAAATAGATTTGAAGAAAAGTATCAGCATTCTTTTAAATTTTTATCAACTTGCAAATAGTATTGAAATTTTGAATAGTAAATATTTTATTGAGATAAATTCACTTTTTAGGCTGATTTTAAATCACAATTCAAGGGAACATGAAGTAAGGGTGAAGGATGTCCAAAATTCTGAGAGTTTTAACCAATGATGTGATAATTATTTACAGCAAGCTGTTGAGAGAAAGGATGGAAAAAAAAATCTGTGCTTTATGTTTGCTGACTTCCATTAGTGTAAAATAGCTTTTAATTGTCAATCTCCAGCTGTCTCTTCGCTGTCTGCGAGCATAGCTGTTAAGGGATATTCAGGGTCCTCTCCCTTGTAATCCCTAACAAGCAGTTCCAATGTCTTGCCATTAATAGATGTAGTTATTTACAAAGGACAAAATTAAACATATAAAATAATTATACATTAATTAACATGATCAAAATTCAATTCACTGCACATGCAATAACATAACGTTTAGGAAGAATGTTCCTATCTGCATAGCAAAGACTGTAGTTGGAAAGAGTGATGTGACTTTAAGCTTTCTCAGTTTTCTTCAGTGTATAATGTAGTAGTAGAAGAGGTTGATGATTGACAGCTGCCAAAGCATTTAATCCCTGCCACATCACACATGATACAGCCAAATGATTGGAGAGAATTTAAGGTTTTATTTTTACCATCAGATTATGAAGCATTAAATTTCATAAGAGATAAATCTAGTAGTATAAATAAATAAATCTAAAAATCTATAAATATACTATAAATCTAGTATGCCATGTGGCCTGAAACAAATTGAATATTACTGGGACTATTTTAAATCTAAGCAAATCATATATTATGGTCATCATAGCATGCTAAGTTTGGCAATGTTCTCTGTCAGGTATGTCACATTTAGCATTAGTAGGCTTCATCCCAGGGATTCAGGGATGGTTTAATATACAGAATCAATCAATGTAATCCACTATATCAACAAACTCAAAGTCCAAAACCACATGATCATCTCATTAGATGCTGAGAAGGCTTTTGACAAAATCCAACAACCTTTCATGATAAAAGTCTTGGAAAGATCAGGAATTCAAGGCCCATACCTAAACATAATAAAAGCAATACACAGCAAACCAGTACCCAACATCAAACTAAATGGAGAGAAACTTGAAGCAATCCCACTACAATCAGAGACTAGATAAGGTTGACCAATGACTGTCTCCCTACCTATTCAATATAGTACTTGAAGTCCTAGCCAGAGAAATTCGACAATAAAAGGAGGTAAAGGGGATACAAATTGGAAAGGAAGAAGTCAAAATATCACGATTTGCTGATGATATGATAGTATATATAAGTGACCACAAAAATTCCACCAGAGAACTCCTAAACCTGATAAATAGCTTCAGTGAATTAGCTGGATATACAATTAACTCAAAGAAATCAATGGCCTGTCTATAGAAAAAGGATAAACAAGCTGTGAAAGAAATTAGGGAAACAACACCCTTCACAATAGTCACAAATAATATAAAATACCTTGGTGTGATTCTAACTAAGGAAGTGAAAGATCTGTATGATAAGAATTTCAAGTCTCTGAAGAAAGAAATTGAAGAAGATCTCAGAAGATGGAAAGATCTCCCATGCTTATGGATTGGCAGGATTAATATAGTCAAAATGGCTATCCTTCTGAAAGCAATCTACAGATTCAATGCAATCCCCATCAAAATTCCAACTAAATTCTTCACTAAGTTAGAAAGGGCAATTTTGCTGGGCATGGTGGTGTAATGAACACCTTTAATCCCAGCACTCAGGAGACAGAGGCAGGCAGGTTTCTGAATTCGAGGCCAGCCTGGTCTACAAAGTAAGTTCCAGGACAGCCAGGGCATTACAGAGAAAGCCTGTCTCAAAATACCAAAACAAAACAAACAAAAACAAACAAACAAAAAAAAAACCAAAAAAAAAAAAAAAAAAAAAAAAAAAAAAAAAAAAAAAAAAAAAAAAAAAAAAACCTGCATGATACTGGTACACTGACAAACAGGTAGATCAATGGAAGAGAATTGAAGACCCAGAAATAAATCCACACACCTATGGTCACTTGATCTTTGACAAGGGAGCTAAAACAATCCAGGGGAAAAAAGACAGTATTTTCAACAAATGGTGCTGGCACAACTGGTAGTTATCATATAGAAGAATGCAAATTGATCCATTTTTGTCTCCTTGTACCAAGCTCAAGTCTAGATGGATCAAAGATCTCCACATAAAACAAGGGACACTGAAATTAATAGAGGAGAAAGTGGTGGAAAGCCTCCAAGATATGGGCACAGGGGGAAAATTCCTAAACAGAACAGCAATGGCTTGTGCTGTAAGATCAAGAATTGACAAATGGTACCTCATAAAATTGAAAAGCTTCTGTAAGGCAAAAGACACAGTCAATAAGACAAAAAGGACACCAACAGATTGGGAAAGGATTTTTACCAATCCTAAATGTAATATGGGACTAATATCTAATATATGCAAACAGCACAAGAAGCTGGACTCCAGAAAATCAAATAACCCCATTAAAAATGGGGTACAGAGCTAAACAAAGAATTTTCAACTGAGGAATACCAAATTGCTGAGAAACATGAAAAACTGTTCAACATCTTTAATCATCAGGGAAATGCAAATCAAAACAACCCTGTGATTCCATCTCACACTAGTCAGAATGGCTAAGATCAAAAATTCAGGTGACAGCAGATGCTGGCAAGGATGTGGAGAAAGAGGAATATTCCTCCATTGATGGGGGGATTGCAAGCTTGTACAACCACTCTGGAAGTCAGTCTGGTGGTTCCTCAGAAAATTGGACATAGTACTATGGGAAGATTCAGCAATACCTCTCCTGGGCATATACCCAGATGTTCCAACTTGTAATAAGAACACATGCTCCATTAGGTTCACAGCAGCCTTATTTATAATAGACAGAAGCTGGGAACAACCCAGATGTCCCTCTACAGAGGAATGTATACAGAAAATGTGGTACATTTACACAATGGAGTACTACACAGTTATTAAAAACAATGAATTTATGAAATTCTTGGACAAATGTATATATCTGAAGGATATCATCCTTAGTGAGGTAATACAATCACTAAAGAAGTCACTTGATATGCACTCACTGATAAGTGGATATTAGCCCAGAAAATTAGAATACCCAAGATACAAGTTGTAAAACAGAAGAAAATCAAGAAGAGGGAAGACCAATGTGTGGATACTTCATTCCTCCTTTGAATGGGGAACAAAATACCCATGAAATGAGTTACAGAGACAAAGTTTGGAGCTAAGACGAAAATATGGACTATCCAGAGATTACCCCATCTGGGGATCCATCCCATAATCAGCAACCAAACCCAAACACTATTCCATATGCCAGCAAGATTTAGCTGAAGTGACCCTGGTATAGCTGTCTGGTATGATACTATGCCAGTGCTTGGAAAATACAGAAGTGGATGCTCACAGTCATCTATAAGATGGAACACAGGGGCCCCAATGGAGAAGCTAGAGAAAGCACCCAAGGAGCTGAAGGGGTCTCCAACCCTATAGGTGGAACAGCAATATGAACTAATCAGTACCCCTAGAGCTCTTGTCTTTAGCTGCATATGTAGCAGAAGATGGCCTAGTTGGCCATCATCAGGAAGAGAGGACCCTCGGTATTGCAAACTTAAATACTCTAGTACAGGGGAATGCAGGGCCAAGAAGTGGGAGTGGGTGGGTAGTAGAGCAATTCGGGGGAAAATGTATAGGGAACTTTCAGCATAGCATTGGAATAGTAAATAAAGAAAATATCTATTAAAAAAAATAAAAAAAGAAATCCAGTGTGAAGGTCAACAAGTCAACAGATTATGTTTGTTCTTGTTAATATGCAGTAACCTTTTATTTCAATTTAGTTGCCTCTTCTAATAAGATACCCATCTGCATATTGAATCTGATATCACATGGAAAAAGTAAATAAAGCTGTTATATATATATAATTCTTCTACATTATAATTTATTTCAATTATTTTTAGTACTTCCTCTTCATTATGACTACTGTCATTTGGTAAACCAAAGGTTTATTTATGTTAGTTCTATGTGAAATAAATTATATCTGTCCTCCAAAATTTATGGTTTATTCTTTTCCGGGAACATATATTTACAACATTTATATTTTAAATATAGCCATGTAGATAACTATTACTGACCTAAGATATCTAATATTTCTATGTCTGTGGTCAGTAATTAAATATTCCTGATATGTCCTATAACTATAACTATAGTAGTAATTTTAGGACTATTCAGTGTGCTCATAGAGTTAACCTGTATACTTGTGTAGATAAGTTTATAGGTCAATATGCTAATTTGGTTTGTGACTTGTATTTTGTCTTAACATTTTTTAAACACAGTTTGCTATTTACAGTCTAAACTAAATACTTTGTTAAAATTTAGAAACATTTTTAGCATTAAATTTTACATGCTTGTATTGAGTAAAATATGAACACATTCCTAATCTTCATCTGAAATTCCGGGTATTGTTAACTTTGAAATGTTAACATAATGTTCATGTTATAGAACTGTTTTGTAAAAAAAATAAATACCTTCAATAGCCCATCTTTTCACATTTATTACAATGTTTTACTGATGTTTATATCTTAGGAGGAATAAAAATTTACTCTGTTTATGAGCAAATAATTAAGGCTGTCACGGACTTGTGTGAGTTTGCTGCTGTACAGAGTATGTTTGTAAAGTAGTGGGCAACACAGTGGCCCAGGAAGAAAAGCATTGGTGGATAGAAACACGGGACTCTAGGCTCACTTCAGGAATGAACAACACTTTCACAGCAAACTAAAGAAAGCCCTAAAAGCAAAGGTAGAACCAACAATCCTTATGACCTGTTTGTCACATTTCCGGAATTCCTTCTTCAGCAAATCCTTGCTCTTGTACTCCTATTTACCCTGGAGAACGTTTCTACTCAGAAGTTATCTCAGGTCTGTAACTTTCCACAGTCATGGAATCACGTGTCAGTCAGGGTTTGTGTCTTAGAAAACAACCTCAGACCATCTGGAGCTTAACAGTCAGAAAAGTCCTTAGATTCTTAAGTCAGAGCAAAAGGACTTGGCCAATCACCCAGCAGGCAACCTGCACTTAATATTTGCCTTGTTTCTATTGTGCAAACCCCACAGGGTTGTTGAAAATAAAACAGATGGATGCTTAGAGTCTTCAGCACAGTGAGAAACCCTGAGCTGAAGGTACTCTAATCCTTTAAAGTGGTTACAAACCAAACTGATTAAATATCTTCCTGGTAAGGAAACAAGCCTAGCTCTGGCTCTGGAGGGAGGCACTCACTGCTTTTGAGAAATGCACACTGTGCAAGCATTATTGATGATGCAGGCCTTTAAGGTAACAAAAGGTGGTTAAAATGTGCCTACAGGAAGACAGGCGAACAGGTGATAAGCCTATGAGAAACACTGACCTGAAGAGATGTTAATGAAAGTTACCTTAGCCACAGATTGGTAGACTACTATTTTAAAATCAAAGATGGAGGTAACATTCTCATGTTTATCCAACAATTACTTAGAGATAGCCATTTAAGAGTAAGTATAAAGTGACACTTGATGTATGCCTACCTACTCAAGTCATGTACTTATTCCATAGAAAAAGCCTTAAGGCGGGCGTGGTGGCACATGCCTTTAATCTCAGCACTTGGGAGGCAGAGGAAGGCAGATTTCTGAGTTCGAGGCCAGCCTTGTCTACAAAGTGAGTTCTAGGACAGCCAGGGCTATATAGAGAAACTCTGTCCAAAAAAACAAAAACAAAAACAACAAAACAAAACAAAACAAACAAACAAATAAAAACCCCTTAAAACTTCAAAATGTACAAAAGAGAAGAAAATGACAGTCATAGGCAGGATTCAGAGTGTTTTTAAAAACTAACTCACCATAATTTTCCCCCCTTGTTATTCGATATTTTCTTTATTTACATTTCAAATGTTATCTCCTCTCCTGGTTCCCTCTTGAAAACCCCTATCCCATTCCCCTTCTCCCTGCTTCTATGAGGGTGTTTCCCCATCCACCCACCCACTCCTGCTCCCCACCCTCAAATTTCTCCTACACTGGTGAATTGAGCCTTCACAAGGTCCTTTCCTCCAATTAATGACTGACAAGGCTATCATCTGCTCCATATACAGCTGGAGCCATGGGATTTTTTTTTTTTAATCTGTAAAACTTGGTGTTTATTTGTTGTTTATCTATAGTTATTTCCCTGTAAAGCAATAGAGCTTGGTGTTTATTTGGTATAAAATTGTTTTGAATAGGTCAGGCATATTACTAACAGCAGAATTATGATCTGCTCATTTTAATTCGAGTTTGCTTGTAGAGTTTGCCAGTCAAGGTGGCTACAGAAATGATCAGTGAGTAGGGTTTGCAAGACAAAGATCAGATGTTGTCACTGCTTAAGAAGTGAATATAATTCTTATACATATTCTGTTTTCTTGGTAGCAATACTATGTTAAAGCATATTTTGGCTGTGACATTGAGTTATTAGCTATTGATATAAATGATTACAGATATTTTAAAGTGTATTTATTAATTTTACTCCAGTTGCGGATTAAGTAGAGTAATGTTTACAATTTCAGTTTGTGGTTCCCATGTGAAACAAAATGCTAGAGAAGGAGATGTTTATGGCAGGAGAATGACTTTATAACAATAAAATTACAATGGCCTTCTCTTGCAATGTAGTTATATTAGTTTTTTTTTTTTTCTTAATTCCTACCAAAGACTATCTGAAAGTGTCCTCTAATAGTAGTTTATGAGGGGAACTCTGGTGTAAGGATACTCATCTGATCACCAAGAGGACACAGCTGATACTCTAGATATATGAATGTTTCATTATGTGCCTGTATTTCTAGGCAACACCCCAAAATGCTTTCTTTAGCATTCAAGTGCACTCAATATTCTTAATGAAGCTACTGCTTCTACAATAGACAAAATGGAACCGTTCCCTCAATAAGTAGAGGATTCTTTTTCCTGAAGCCTTTATTTCTAAACTTGATAATTATCAGAGATCTGAATTCTCTGTCATTGTTGGAACTTAAATTTTAAAACATGGACAAAAACTGATAATTATAAATTAAATTGATTCTACTCTTTGTCTGGAAGAATTATTTCATTAGCATACTGTTACAACAAATGGAGCAGAAATATTTCCCATTTCATTCTCACTATCACAACAATGTTTTCTACTCAATTTCTGTTTCTGTTAAAATTAGGCAGGGAGAAAGGAGCTCTGATGATTAATTTTGTTCGTTATCTTATTAGACCATTAGCTGGCCTGACATATAGGAAGTGTTGTTTCTAGTATTTCTGGCAGGATGTTCTGGATGACATTAAATCTTAAATCATATTGAGTAAAATTGATCAATCTTAGTTTAAGTTACTCTCATTGGCTCTGTGAAAGCCAGAAGAAAACACAAATGTGGAGAATAAGAGAGAATTCACCTTCCCCCCCTCTTCCCCAACTTCTCCTCTTTACTTCTCCTTAACCCCCTCTCATTTCTCTTTCTCACTGATTCTCTGTGTTTTTCTCCTTTCTCTTTCCCTTTCTCTACTTCCCATCTTTCTTCTATCAGGTCATGGGCCTTCTTCAGTCTTTGTATTTGAAATTGACTATATCCCATTGGCTATCGTGAGTGACTGCCTTTTCTACTGTAGATCATGGATCTCAAACTTTCATAAATGTGTGAGAAAATTATTTACCTGTCATAGGCTATCGTTTCTATTGTTTCAAGAACCCTAACATATATAAAACAAAAAGCAATCTTGGGCACGACCTCAGTGGGCCCTAGCACACCCAGGATCTTGAGATCACTGGTGAGTGGAATGCAACATCTGTTCCAAAAAAACCTAGAGTCTTTTGCCAGCAGGAACAGGGACAAAGGAAGCCCACCCTACCAGGGGCTGGAATTCATTCCGGTCAGCACCATCCCCTTTCCATCTTGGGCACTAACTTGGCAGACCCTAGCATACCCAGGATCTTGGGATCACTGAGACCAGTCTATGCAGGAGAGTGTGTGGGCTACAGAAGCAATAGAACTTCTTGGACAGGGCCCCTTCAGGCCTTCATCCTCAGCCAGGAGGCAGAGCTGAGACCCAGACCCCTGGGCACCTTTCCTGCCAGAGGAGAGCTTGCCAGCAGAGAGTGCTCTGACCACTGGGACTCAGGAGAGAGTTGGACTCCTTGGAGTGCTGGCAGAAGCTAAAAATATCACTGAAGGAACAAACTCCAGCCAGAGACAGCTAGAACATCTAACACCAGAGATTGCCAGATGGTGAAAGGCAAACATAAGAATCTTACTAACAGAAACCAAGACCAGTTGGCATCATTAGAATGCAGTATGCCCACCACAGAGAATCCTGGATACCCCAATACACCTGAAAAACAAGATTCAGATTTAAAATCATATCTCATGATCCTGGTAGAGGATTTTAAGAAGGGCATTAATAACTCACTTAAAGAAATACAGGAGAACACTGCTAAACAGGTAGAAGTCCTTAAAGAATTACAGGAAAATTCTGCTAAACAGGTAGAAGTCCTTAAAGAGGAAACACAACTATCCCTTAAAGAATTACAGGAAAGCACAACCAAAGTGGTGGTGGAATTGAACAAAACCATCTAAGATCTGAAAATGGAAGTAGAAACAATGAAGAAAACACAAAGGGAGAGAACTCTGGAGATAGAAAACCTAGGAAAAAAATCAGGAACTGCGGGGAATTGCAGGCTGGTATCCAGTCGAGCTGAGGTCTGAACCCAGATGGTCATAATTCACCTACATGACATGGTAGGTGTTCCCTCATGCTCCTGGAACTTTGGCCCCTGCCTAAGGTACCACCTCCCTCAGCCCCCACAAGAGAAGCATGGTCAGTAGTAATGTAAGCAAAGGCCCAAGTTTCTGACCTTCAGGCTAAACTCCTTCCCAGGTACCTAGCAACAGTGAAGAACATAAAAAGGGGTACTCAGCCCCCACCTTGCTCTTGCTCCTTTGTTCATTTACCTCTCACTTCTTTCTCCTCTTCCCTTTCTCTTTGTCTTCTTCTCTCCTCTCTCTTTCTCTCTAGCCTCTCTTTCTCTCTCTCTCTCTCTCTCTCTCTCTCTCTCTCTCTCTCTCTCTCTCTCCCTCTCTCTCTCTCCCCCAACTCTTTCCCCCTGAATTTCTATAATAAAAATCTTAAATCATAGAGTCTCTTCTCCTTCAAGACCCTCTGCACACTCTGGTCAGTGTTGGGAACTTCTTCCCTCATCCCTCTCTCCTGCCACCCTGGGGCTTTAGCAAGATAGCTCCGTGGGGGGGTGTCCCCAGGCAGGGATGTCCCTTGGCCACCCCCTGAAGAGTGGGATAGAGGAATGCCCCCCTAGGGATGAGTGGATAGGGTAGGTAGCAGCCCTCCCACGCCTGACTGACCAGAGAATAGGGTAACTAGTGGGGAGTGGGCCTCTCTTTCTTTTCCCCACTCCCCCCCCCCGACCTTCCTTTTTAATTTGTTCCCAAACACCCCACATATATACTATAATTCATAAGTTATAATAATTTAAGCTCCCTGGAAATGAACCTACATGTGGCAGCTGAAACCTGAAGTTTAGTCCTCAGTCAGAGTAATAGAGTAATAATACCATTAACCACAGAGTTATCTTTCAGTTGCTTGTTTCTCTCCTCTCCTCTCCCTCTCTCTCTCTCTCTCTCTCTCTCTCTCTCTCTATCTCTCCCTCTCTCTCTCTCTCTCTCTCTCTCTCTCTCACACACACACACACACACACACTCTCTCTCTCTCTCTCTCACACACACACACACACACACACACACACACACACACACCATACATATAAATATATCCAAGAATACAAAACAGTCTGTTTTATAGAATGTATATCAGTATCGTTTTATAACAGTCTTAAGTTTACAATTAATAACAAATCTTTGCTGAATTTGGTTGCCCTCAAGACATAGCTACATTGCATTTGTCATTTCTCATTTTTATGACCATATTTGAAAACAAGCTTAATGAAAATAAGAATTGTTTTAGCTCATGTTTCAGAAGTTGCTGCATGACTTTTGGGTTTCCCCCCAAGAGGAAGAATATCAAAGTCAAGTGCTTACATTGGGATACTCTCTTATTGATGGAGACAGACTAGGGCCTGGATGCACTTTCCTAGAGATTGCTCTGACTCATCAGTTCCCTTTCTATCAGTTCCCTTCAAGTTATTTCCAATACTTCCAGAGACACCATCAAATTATGGATTTATTAGTTCACCTAATGTTAAGATCAGAATCCTCTAATTATCCAAAAGACCCACCTTTGAGTAGTACTTTGTATGAGCTTTTGAGGGCCATTTTATATCTATGCAATAAATGTACAATTAATCCAAACTCCAAATCTGAAATGATACAAAAATCTTAAAAGCTTTAAGTATTGACACATTGTTTCTACCACAAGTGAAAAATCCTTAGATGATCAAAAGGGATCACCTGTTTAATCAAAATATTGTATGCAATAACTTCAATTATATGGTATATGGGAATTAAATTAGTTTTATGTTAAAGCTTGAGTCTCATCCTTAAGATTTCACATTTTGTCTATGCAAACATTATAATCTTTGGAACATGAGCACAGGTCTTCAAATTAAGACTACTCAACTGAAAATAGAAAAGGACTATTTTAACAGCACTTCTAATTTTATCCGTGGACTATTCTTTGCTTGGCATCTAGGCAAAAAATCTTAGATAATAATTTTCCACCACTATGTTTAGGTATAAATGATACTGTAACTTCTTCATCTTTTGTTTTTCTTAGTAATATTTAGGAAGAGCCGAGGGATATTTCAATACTAAAATTGCAAAAAAGGGGGGAAATTATTGTCACTTAAAATATTGTTCATAACAATAAAAAGAAATCAAAAGAAAACAAAGGTAAACATACAAAACAAAAATCCCAAAGCTAGAATCAGTCTATATATTAATGCTAAATTTTTACCAGCATTTTGCATGTGTTTTCTAAGTGTAAAAGTCATTTGAAATATAAAAGCTATTTTTCTTTTTTTTTCTTTTTTTTTTCAACTTTTATTAGATATTTTCTTCATTTACATTTCAAGTTTTATCCAGAAAGTCCCCTATATCCTCCCCCCTCCCGGCCCTGCTACCCTACCCACCCGCTCCCACCCCCTGGCCCCGGCGTTCCCCTGTATTGGGGCATATAAAGTCAAAAGCTATTTTTCTTTAGATGATGCAAAACAGAACATTTTCGTCAGTTTAAAAGCGGAAAAAATACATCTATATTTTCATATAAAAAAAGGTTACTTTTAGAGGTGATTTTAAAATACTCATTTGAGTCAATCTATCATAATTTCAGTGATGTCAACTTAAGTAAAGTGACATGCTATGTCAATCTAAACTCCTAAAGGCTGAAACCAAGAAATGTTCCCAAAGGGTAACAAGAGTGTTTAGTAAATGAAAATTTCAAGTGACATTGACCAACTGGGTTAATTGACGTAGGGAATTTGGGACACTTTGTGAGAAATTTTTGTAGAGAGGTGTTAATGTTCTTTTTGCCCCTCTCTTTAGCAGACTTCATTACCCATCACATGAGAGTCAGTCTTCTGAAATGCTACTTCTTGGCCCAAAGCTCATATCAGATAAATTAGAATGAAGACTGGTCTGGACATTCAGAAATAGGATAAAGGATTACTACACTTCTCAAAAAGAAAGAATGCTCAAAAATAATCCCAGGGGAGGCTTGCTGCCTTTGAGTATCTCTTTAGTGACCTCTGAAATCTGGTAGCAAAAAATTTACAGTATTATAAACTTTTGTTTTTCTTCTACTCCAAGTTCTGACTCCTGTACACTCTTCATTTCTGCTAAGCATGCTCACACCTCTGCTCAGCTGTGCAAATCACACAAGAGGAATTCACTGGTGTGGACCTAGGACTCCACTATCAACTGGTCACCAGGTGTAGCTGATTGTGCTTCCAGATACATTTCAAATCTAGTTTACTTGAGCTCTCTGGGAAATATGTTTTTTGCGGTTTTTACCTTAATATATCATAACAAATTCAGATTACACAGAGGAATCATTTTACTTCCAAGCTTGTTTGCGTTTGTGGTAAGTTTGCATCTATCCTTCTTCCTTTACCTGCTTAAGTCTTATGACACCAAATATATGTTCCTGTGAGAATATCTGAAAACCTCCAGTTACTGTATTTCTCTTTGAATCCCAGTGGAATATACACTAATACTAATAGATATTAATTTAGAATGTAAATTTCTGTTTATTAGTTTAAACATTTCCTTTTAGCTCATCAAGTATACATTGAGGTAAAATTATCTACCCTGCATCACAAACGTACCCTTGATACATGTAATGTATCTGTCTAATACCTGAGCAACAGTGATTATATTTCTTCCTTTGATTTTATACTATGTAATTACATCAAAATAAACATATCTATAAATGCAATTAGGAATATTGGGTTAAAATTATGCTTAAGCTAATATCTCTTTTAACTAGATATATGATAAATTCAATGCCCAATTACTTTATTATAGTTATCTTCTCAGAGTATTAATTTAATTAATTTGAAAGTTTCTAATAAGTATTAATTTATACTTCAAAGCATTTTATTCACAATTTTTATGACACAATTTCTTGTACCTATATGTAGATAATCAGTTTATTATCTGATCACCACATGTCTTAATGATCCATCATAGGTTTATTGAAAATATGTATGAAATGTGAAAATAGATATTTTTCTCTGTTAAATATTGGCACAAATTCTTCTTAAACTCTGCATTTGATAGTTTATGCTAGAAATGTAAATAAAGCAAGATAGTTGTATTTATCCATTGTAAAGTTAAACATGTGAGAGAATATTTCTTACCTTCAAATCTCATGTCCTTTAAAATGTGACTTTCTAGTGTTTTAACAATAAATGTGCAATAAAAAGTATTGCTGTGACCATCTGGAAAGGTATTTAGAAAAGAAATGAAGAAATGAGTGAGTATATTTATAAGGATTCAAGACAAATGAAACAAATAGGAACAGAAAATGTCACTGAATACATACAGGGAGAAATGGAGAAAGCCGGATGTTAGGAGTAGCTGCGAAACACACAGGGCGTAAATATCAGGAAATTTTAAAGATGATCTGAATCAGAGGCTTCTCAATGTGTGCTCGCATGACACCTGTGACTGGGTATATATATGATAGCAAAAGAGAATAGAACATATCCAAAGGGAGCATATTGGAAACTCTCAACAAATGAAAGTCATTATTTTACTTTGAAATGAATATTAAAATTGGATTAATGAAGAAGACCAAACACAATTTTCTTCTTAAATGTCTTTGCTCTTAATTTGTTGTGCCATTATATTATCTGCAAGTTTTAGGAGAAAATATGGAACTTTGGGTTGGAATGGGAATAGTTTAGTAAAACTAGTGTTCTTCTGTAGCTGTGACTGAGCTAGTTTAGCGATTTAACTTGATTGAACAAATTTGTCCCTTATAGACAGAAGAAGTGCACAGGCTTGAACTCATCGTGGCTGACAGTCCTGAGACAGAAAAGATGCTGGGATTTCTATTGTGAAAAATGTGCTGTACACCGAAGTAGCTTTCAAAGTACTTCAATGAAAGGAAACTTCTCAGTCAAATTCAGGCAGTCTATTCTTCTCAGAGCAACCAGACAAAATGAAGGTCATGATCTATAGCATCAGTCTGTGTCTGGTCTGATTGGAGCCAGCTAGATCTGCCATGGAGAATGACACCTCACTTGCTGATTTTGAAGACAAGAACAAAAGATGGCAGTTCAAGGATCTTTACTTCTATTGGTGACTTTCCAAGCAAAAGTGTCTTTCAGAAAAATTCACACTTTACTATGACATACCATTGAATGCAGTCATTCTTAGAGGAGAAAATGAATATACTTTTTCAGTTCTACCCACCTCCAGATGGGAAGAACATTCCTCAGCCACATCATCAATACCAACCCCCCAATACCTCCTTAATAATCTGTCCCTCATATTTTCAATCTATTCACAATTTCTTTTTTAAAAAGTTTCCAACATTTTAATTATATTTCATAAGATTAGCATGCTCCATTTTCATTATTTTTATTAAACATATTTATTCTCTTTACAAGCTAATATCTTCGACCACAAGTCCTACCCTCATTCCCCTTATCCCTTCTCTTTTGAGAAGGGGAAGCTCCCTCAGTGGGTGTCAAGACCCCACCTGCTCATCAAATCACTGAGGGACTAGGCACATCCTCTCCCACTGAGGCCAGTCAAGGCTGTCCATTTAGGGGTGTGGCAGTTACAGGCTTGCCAGCAGGCAGGCAACAAACTCAGAGACAGCACCGGCTCCAGTTTTTGAGGGTCCTGAACATTTAACTTTGATAAGAAGTTTTCAAGTTCTCAGCCATGCTCTGTCTCTAACACAGCAATATTATTGTTCTTACATCTGCTCCTAATATCCCCATATTTACATATATGTTTTTGTAGGCTTTGTTTCCTCAGCCATAAAATAAAGCATTGTTACCTAAAACTAAAGTAGCAAATATTAGAAATAATCTATGTTTACAGTGAGGGGTCAAAATATCCTAGTGATATGATATACGCCATAAGATTTAATTCAATTTTTCGTGCACTGTCTAGTAATTTGCACCTAGAAGATGCATCTCAAAGTTTCATGTGTTGTAGTGGTGAGTTTGTTACTACTCCACTTTGAACTCCCGGTGGATAGCACCTGTGAACTTCTCCAGCACACACACACACACACACACACACTCACACTAGCTTATTTTTCATATGCCTTGTCCAACTCAAAGGCTGGGCACTCCTAAACCATTCCCTCATACCCCAGGCCCAGTTGGGGAAGTGACCATTGGCCACTTACCTGAAATCTCACATGGCTGGTTGGCTTTATCTCTACTAATCCTGCATCTCATCCTTCTTCCCTGAGTCTAGGTGATTCTGTATCTCTTCCCTGCTGTGTCCTATCCCATGCAACTCTAAGGGTCCTGCCCCCATCTACCTTTGCCCAACCATAAGCCACTGGCATCTTTATTGATTGATCAAAAACAAATTGGGGACAAGGACCTTTAGCATTTGGGCACAGAGATTCGAGAGAGCTTGAATTAAAACATTGGAACCAATATCTAACAGTGCGTATTAGAAAAATCACATTATACTAATCATAAAACCATAATTTGATTATCATTTAAACTCCATAGAATTTTTCTTATGTCTTAGAAACTAATACTAATCTGGAACTCAATATACTTTATGACATAAGCAGAAACATTTGCTGAGCACCCTGTAAACTGTTTTACTGATATTCAATGTTGAAGTTATATATTTTTTTCTTTTTATAGAGCTTCTCTTGTGTTATCCAACATTGCTCCAGCTTTGAGATTTTTTTAAAATATCATGTTCACTATCTACTAGGGAAATACTCAACTCTTAATAACCATAGGTGGATTCTATAGTGAGGAGGCTACTGTATTCATCTATCTGCTGTCATATTGCCCTGAATGTTGAATAACTCATCATTTAATTTTGTGTGTGTGTGTGTGTGTGTGTGTGTGTGTGCAACATTATTCTTGGAGAGATATAAACAACTACTCACCCAAGTTAGGAAACCAATAACAATCAAGTTAAGGATACTACGTATGGCCAAGTTGGTGAACCAATGAGTTCTACTGGGCTTACTTACCTAAGTATGTCTGATGGATTATTTACAAGAAAAATAATGGCTCAATGATAGCTACATCACTGAAAGTTCACCCTTTGAGCAGTGAGAATTCAAAAGATACTGGAAATGTGAGTCATATTGCAGAAAATATACATTAAGAATGTTATCTTTTTCCAACAACTCAGTTGGTTTGAGCACGTACAAGGAAACCTAGCTAGTCTCTGCTTCTTTTAGGTGACTCAGCTGCTCTCTACCTCTTCCTGTTAGCTCAGCTTCTCCAATAGTCTTCGATGCAGCTTGGCCAATATGAGACTCACTCTTTGTAGTGTTTACTGCTTATATACAATTGGAGAACAAGGAGTTAATGAATCTCAATCTTTTCAGATATTTCTTTACATCTCTGTGTTGCTCATGGCCTGAGCTGAAGTAGCTTCCTTGCAGAATAAAATGTTTCATCTCCCTTTAGAACATTCTCTATCTTGCATCAGGATTCCTCAAAGATGAAATGGTTTGTCTCAGAGGCAAATGCTATACAACAGTATGTGCAGGTGCTCGTAGAGTACAGAAGATATCAGAGGTAACCTGGAACTGGAGCTACTGTCCAACTCCAGTCCCTTGTATGAGTAGTACACAGCCTTACCTGCTGTGTAAGCCACACAGTTGTAGCTCTTGTTTACTATGCATTCCTTACATATTCAGATCCTGGCTTATTATCTATCTTACTTTCATTTTTAAGGTGAAGTGAGAAGAATAAACATATTATCCATGAAAAAGGTGTTTAAAGGTAAGATAAATTAGATTCTTTATCTAGCAGCTGGTGAACATGAAATTGCAAGGAAACCTTAGCAAAGGAGGAGTTTAGGATAATACAAGAGAAGGTCAACTTAAGAGAAGAATTGCATAACTTCAAAATCGAAAGTTAGTAAAACAAATTTCATGGTGGTAAGCAGTCATTTCTGCACATGCCATGCATGAAGTTGGGTTTCAGAGTAATATTAATAACCAAGAAATAAATAAATAATTCATTGAGTCTTATTTATTTAATGATCATGCTATAAAATACAGCCTAGTAATGAAGGTATTAATTGTGCTCTTGAGTACTTGAGTATTGTCAAAAAAACAAAGAAACAAACAAAAAAAACCCAAAAAACAGAGCTATTCCCCTATGAAATATCTTGAAATGTTCTTAGAATCTTCTTTTATGCTAGTTGGTAATATATATGCAATTAACAATGTGAATGTATGTAAATTACTTTAGCTAGACCTTGCTTATTTGGTGATTATCTAGTTGAAATAACTTTAAAACAATTGTCTTCTTGGAGTTAAGTTATGCCAAGTAATATGGACCAAGTATTAGAATAGTAGCAGTGCCATTTCTGCATCATTCCAACTTTTCATTCATTCAACATCTAATCATAAAGGACTCACACTTTGCCCAGCGTGCAATGTATTAGGTCCTGAGGATAGAATGCTAGACAAAACAAAATATTCTTACCTTCTTAGAACGTTTGTATCACAGACAGAAACACAAAGAAATGTGTTATGACTTATCATATCATATGACTGGTAAAGACACAGGATGAACAAATTCAATTAGCTTTTGGGGTTTGTTAGTGATAGGGTCAATGAAAGGAATCATAGCATAAACTGAAACGAGAATAAAGTGGTCATTTGAGAATATCATAAATACATAGAGTATGTGTTGATCAAAACCATACCCATTCACTTTTATTCCATTCTTCCCTTACATACCCATACAACTTTCCTTCAACTACATGTGCTATTATTTAAAATGCAATGTATTTATTTAGTGCTACCTGTATGTTCTTCTGTATATAAAAATATAATAGAGCATGGTAGTCATTTTTCAATAAGCAATACAAAGAATAAACATGTCATGCTGAAGAGGTCAAATCTGGAACTTTGGAAAATTCTATGAGAACCATCCCCTCCTGGAAGAGAAAGGTTATAGAGCACATAGACACCTCTCTCCTCCAGAAGGGAGAGGCTACTTACATTCCTCAGACTACAGTAGGGACCAACCTCTGACCACCTGCAGATAAGAAAAGCCCTGAATATGGTAGACACATTCCCCAGGGCAGACAGATCATTACCCCCATCCAGCAACCCCCATCCTACCCCCCAACCCCCGCAGACAAGAAAAGCCCTTGCTACCTCATTCCCTAAGAATCAATCAGTTTAAAAGTCAAACTGTACTGCCGAACACATTGTGCCTAGTGGATGTTGCTCTATTTTACTCCAGAAAGCTGTATAAAATCTGGCCTAACAGGCTGCTCCATTTTGCTGCCTCCCCTTCAGGTGCAGGATGACCCCAATGCACTGGAGCAATAATTTAAATTCATCTTGCTTTTGGACTGAACCACAGTTCCGTGTTGTTCACTCAGAGGCCCCTGGTAAGCTAAGGCTTTGCAGAGTTTTACAATGCATGGAAAAAAATTAGTGGTAAGTTGATAGTATGATCTGTACAAGAACAATGGGAAGAGGAAAAGATCATTCCTGAAGTTTAATGGTCCTGGTGGTTAATTCTTTTCAGAAAGTTTAAATATTTGAAATCCCCCTTATTTGCCTTTGACATTGGGTAGTTTTGAGCAGAGTCAAGGAAAACTATTATTCGTGTGTGCGTGTGTGTGTGTGTGTGTGTGTGTGTGTGTGTGTGTGTGTGTGTGTGTGTGTGTGTGTGTGTGTGTGTGTGTGTGTTTGTGTGCATGTGTGTGTGTGTTTGTGTGTGTGTGTGTGTGTGTTTTACAGGTCTCATGAGGAAGGTTTATTTATTTATTTATTTATTTTAGTTTTTTTTTATTTTATTAGATATTTTCTTCATTTACATTTCAAATGTTATCCCAAAATTCCCATATGAGGAAGTGCCTTTATTAAAGAGCACAGTACAGAGGCAGCCTCTGGAAGACAGGGGGGGCATGAACAAAGAGACATGTAACAGGAGTGACAATGTTGTCTCTTGGGCAACTAAAGATGAGGTGTCTTGTGGGTAGGTCCCTCAAAAGCTGGTTATAAAGATGCTTGATTGTCCCAGAATCACTTTCAGTGTTCCATGAATGTGTTTAATTGTCAGGGTTGCTAGTTCTGTTGAGGAACAAGCAAGTTTGGAAAGGAAGGATGGTAAAGCTGTGGCACAATCGGCAAACCTTGTTCTACTGAGATTGCACGAAGGTTTATCTCACAATAACGTGGGGTCTGGCTTCTGGACCACCTAAAATTTGATGTAAAATATTGCCTTGCCGCATTGGTTAATGAGAGTTCAAAACAAATTTCTTCATCATACTGGAGTTTCATTCCTTTGGCACGGTTAGTTTACTTCAAATTTCCAGTTTACTTCAATTCAGGAATTGCATTACTGTTAAATATTTGGATTTATTATTTTTATAATATAATAGTAAAATAAAATTATTGAAAAATATTATAACATTACATGTCTTATACAGATATGCTATTGGAAGATTTATACATTTGGCTGGAAATGGTAATTAGCTTACTCTTTTTAAAATGATCAATATATTATATAAAAATGCACAAATAATAATAGTTCCCATATTCAATTCTATCCTATTTTTTCCTTACCACAAATAATGATGATGATGATGATGATGATGATGATGATGATGATGATGATGATGATGATGAACTCCTTGCACAACCCTGATCAGACTTGAGACATTTTAAGTGTATTGTGAAACCTTTTCATGTGCAGTTTTTAGCTAGATTAGTAATCTGGAATGTATTTCTAGGGAGGTATTAGAGTTGCTTATTGAAATTGTCAGGGAAAAAAACAAGTAATAATTAAGTTCCAGGACCAAGAATAACTTGTAGTAAAGTGATTCTCTGTCTTTATATTAAATTCTGTCAGGCAAATTTTAAGTTTTATATATTGCTTACCCACATTTTCTCATCTTTTTAGAATGAACATATGGATTACATATTAAACTTTATTATCTCCATCTTGTGATGTCAGTAAAAAATGGAAATCCTTTTTAAGTTCTTGTTTTCCTATATCTACCAAACCACCTATTGCTCCAAATAGGCATGTATAAAGTGTGTGGTTAATTCTCTTTCACTTAATATGTGTAATTTGCATAATTAACTGTGGCTTAAAACACATAATAATTGCTTCATCATTTCCTTTATACCATTGTCTCGGAGAGCACCCGCTGATCTTAACAAGCCTCAGGAATCATGGCATTGTGCCCTCAGTACTGATGAGCATCACCCAGTCCATTACAGGCCTATTATCTTTACAGCATAAATAATGCTGCTCACACACAAAAGAGGCTTGCATAGAATACTAATCGTTCTACTTAGAAAACCTGTAGGGCAACAGTGACCCAGGGCACTGCCCAGGTGTCTATTTCGAGTTTGAAAATGCATGAGAGAGCAGTTTTCAAATGAATTCCTCACTTTTATGACTTAGTCAATAGACAACTGTGTATCCAAATCAATTTGTTTATCTTATTTTAGCCTAATCCAAATAAGTGTTTTTTAATCTCACATTTGCATGTGAGATAGTTAACATTTTACACAGGAAAAAAAACTTCATGATTCATAAGTTAGAATATAACTATATTGTAATTTTATAGATAGACATATGCACACTTGGAGAATGCAGAAAACCTTAGAAATAACATTTATGACTCTGACCCATAATTTTTCCTGTCTGAAAAAACAGGAGGGATGGAAATGGAGCGGAACCTGAGGAATAGAAGGTCCAGAGACAAGTCCAACGTGGGTTTCAGCTCAAGGGGAGGTCCCAAGGCCTGACACTATTACTGAGGCTATGGAGCACTCACAAAAAGGGACCTATCATGTCTGCCTTCCGATGGACAGCTAAAAGAGTCAGATGCAAATGTTTGCACCCAGTCATTGGACAGAAGTAGCTGACTCTTATTGTTGAGTTAGGTAAGGCTGAAAGGCACTGAGGAGAAGGGTGATGCTGTAGGAGATCCAGCAATCTCAATTAATCAGGACCCCCGATATCTCTCAAACACTGAACCACCAAGCAGGCAGAATACACCAGCTGATATGAGGTCCCCAACACAGATACAATAGAGGACTTCTTGGTCTGTGTTCATTCAGAGATGATGCACTTAACCTTCAAGTGGCTGGTGGCCCCAGAGAGTTTACAGCTGAGGTGAGGTGGGGTTAGAGACATCCACATGGAGAAAGGGGTTGGGTGGGGTGGGGAGGAGGTATGGGATATGGAACAGTTGGTGTGTGCATAGGAGGAATAAAATATGGAGTGTAAAAATATAAATAAATTTTAAAAATAAAAATGAAAAAATAAAATAAAAAAGAATAACATTCATAAGAAAACTTGTTGCAGTGTGTTTAGGTGCTACGGGTTGTTCTAACTGATTTACAGACACAAACAAGCTCACAGCTTTCTGTAGACACTGGAGAGAGAGATCATTAGCCTTTTTCACAGGCAAGGAATTGAAGAAAAAAGAACTTACTGCAGCTTTTAACTCATAAGACTGATACATCTGACTCTTGAGTTGGTAATGTAAATTATACCACAAAGATATACTTTTTTTGCCTATATCCATGTACTTTCTATCTAGAAAATAGGATATTACTGGTATTGAAGATACTGTCTCTACTCTCTCCAATTTACCAACACAAGTAATCATCAATATATCAATTAAATTATCACTTAAAAATTATAATCTTGATCTTTGGACAAACATGATAAACCTTTTTCCATAAACACAGTTACACACATATGAAGATATGTATATGTATATTTATTTTAGCTTTTAAATGTATCTTTCTGCAATTATATGAACTCTATAAGGAGGAGAATCATCTTCTTCCCTTTACATCACTGTGGTGTGCCTAGTGCTCTAAGCATATTATCTGCAGGGTACCAAGGTTATTATCTCAAATACAGTATCCGTGGTGAGTGTGTGCATCCTCTACAAGGAGTTTCACAGAGGCATTGGGCAGATGCTCTTCTTAGCTCAGTCATCTTTCTCAGATAATGAGAAAAGCGTAGGTATCCTTGGCTACATCATTTACCTTCTCCTGTACTTGAGTCTGCACTTGCTATTTCAGGGAGCAGGGGAAAAATACAAAACTTGAAAGCAAAGCCCTGAGGTAAAACTCATAAAAATAAGCAGGCAACAAATAACAGTAATCTTCTACTTGTCCCTTTGGAATTTGCTTCTATAAACAGTTTTTATACATTTGCAAAGAACATCTCTCATGGTAACCATATAGCAAATTGTAAATATTTCGACCATCTCCTTTTAAACACATCCACGGGTTACTACTGAATCTGGATGCAAAAAAGGAGTTTGCTGATGAAGCTACTTCAGATCAGCCAGGCAAACATTTGTCTTCTTGAGACATTCTAGTCAATCTAGACATGGCTGCCTGATGACTGATGAAGGCCTAAACTTTTCTCCTAAAACAGCATCATGAGTACAGCAAGGACTAAGTAACTCTAATTCTTGGACAAAGAACAACCATGAATTTGTTGAATGTTTGTTATCTGTTCCATTGTTGTCATGGCACATCCTTTTAATTTTTAATGAAAATATATTCTTCTCTCACACTATATATCCCAACCAGTTTTTTCTCAATGCACTCCACACAGATCCCCACTCCCCAGCTCCCACAGATCCAGCCCCATTCTAGGTTTTATTTAAAAATGAATAAGCCTCCAAGAGATGACAGCAAGCAAAACAGGATCAAAACAATTTACAATAAGATGAGAAAAAGGCTCTCATATCAAGACTGGACAAAATAACCCAATAGGAGAAAAATAGTCTCAAGGGCTGATTCTGAAGACTCAGAGACACACCCTCTCTCACTGTTAGGAGTCCCACAAATACACCAAACTAACAGTCAAAAGGTACCCAGAGCACTCAGTGCAGAACCGTGCAGGACTGGTGTTAGCCACCTCAGTCTCTTTAGTCCTCATAGATCCTGCTCAGTTGAATCTGTGTTCCATCTTTTCCTGGTGTCTTCCTTCCCCTCAGACTTTCTTCCTCCTCTTCTGTGTGGTTCCTGATCTCATAGAGGAGACATCTAATTTAAACTCTGTCTAATATAATGCCTGGTTGTGGGTCCCGTTATTGAAACCCATCTGTTTCCAGAGGAACCCTGTCTGATAACAGCTAGGCAAGCTACAAATCTATAGTACAGTAGAATATCATTAAATGAAGAAAATATCTAATAAAAATGCAAATAAAAAAGTAAAAGACTAATTTTCAAACATTTTTTTTCTACCAGTTGTGTTTGAATCAACACTTATTCTCTGGCCAGTCCAGCCTTAGCTTCCTAGCCATCCAAATATCCAAGCAATATAAGACACAGGACCCATCTGGCCTCAACTTCAATTTAAACTAAACATTGTTTGGCCACTGCTACAAGTTCTCTGCTCCCATCATCTCTTTGTCATCATGCAGACAAGACAGATTGTAGGTCAATGGTTTTGTGGCTGAGCTGGTATCAAGATTTCTCTTTCTGTAGTCTATAGAACTAGCACCAAAGTGACTAGCACACTATATAGGGTTGAAAGACACAAGCAGGCACTGGCTCACCCTGTCTATATTCAGTGAACAGTATGAAATGTTGTTCTCAGCAACAGGGCTCTGAGAACCTCAGAACCTGAGTTCTGAGGACTCTCAGTTTTCAGAGAGCAGCCTTCTATTCTACTATCAGTCTAGGTGTTTAGGGATCTCCACTGAACCATCTTGGTTAACAACTCAATCAAATGCGACCCAGTCCAAACACTATGGACCTTGCCTGGCTACAATAGGTGGCCAGTTGAAACTCCATGTCTTCCAATACTAGGGATCTTCATTGGGATCACCTTCAAGAGTCTGGGAAGTTTCCACTGTAGGACATTTCCACATCATCTCTTTAATGCTCCCAAGTTCTGTCTCTCTGCCCTCTTTCCTAGTATACCCTTGCACCTGATCATTACACTCTATCTCCATTGGCCCCTGGCCACCCACAAAATTTATTCTATTTCTGCTTCCTGGGGAGATCTATGTGTCCTCCCAGAGCCCTCCTCTTACCTAAACTCTGAGTCTGTGGATTGTACTTTTTTTTTAATCAACTGTTAATCAGCTAATATCTGCTTATAAATGAATGCATACCTTATTTTTCTTTCTGGGTCTGGGTTACCTTACTCAGGATGATTTTTTTCTAATTTTATCCATTTTCCTGCCAATTTCATGATGTTGTGTTTTTTAACAGCTGTATAATAATACTACATTTTATACATTCACTACTTTTTCTGCCATTTAATGCAAATGTTGCTAATTGATATTGGGTAATGATAGGTGTTTTTTTTTTATTTTTAGGTAAAGATATACTTTGTTTTATTTTAAACAAGCAAATTAAGTTTTTTCTTTTATTATTAAATTGGTGGCTATTTAGAAATCTCATATCTCTACGTACCAGCAGAGAATGTCTATTAAAGCTGCCTGTTTTTCACTCTTGAATCTCCCTGTGTTCCCTTAGCAAGGCTGTGTAGTTTATCTATTAGTTAGTTTCTCCTTCATAGAAAACTTAAGTAATAAATTAACCTCTTCAGTGAATATCTGTATTGATAATAAAAGATGTAGTTTTGAATAGCACTTGAGAAACTTTAACAATAAAACAGTCAACCCTAGCAACCTTATTAATAAAAAAAATTCTTACATTTGGAGAAAGAAGGAATGAACAGAGGAAAGACAATGAGTTCGATCATTCATGGTTTTTGTTTTTTGTTTTTTTTTTTTTTCCTGTGAGCCTTCACCATTGTGAAATGAAAACTCACCTATTTCAGAATGCCTGATACTTCAACCTTCTGCCTCATTTCTGAGTATGGTATAGAATTTTGAAAAATGGTATGTCTATATACATGATTCCAACATATGAAGTTGTATCCATTGGAAGCTATATATTTTGGTGTTTCTTCTACCTATTTTAACTTCTGTTCTAACTTAACAAACAAACATATTGATGTTTCCATGCCTCATTATTAATTTCTAATTGACATTATCCATTTCTAATTGACATTTCCTTCTTTGAAGGGGATACTCTAGCCTTCAGCTTTATATGTGTTTAAGCAAGTAACTATCACTTCAATCCACACTAGATTAAAGAATAAATGGGACTATATGACATCAAATCAAACTTATGGCCCCTCATGGGTTTCAGAGGTAGCTAATTCATGACTTTGTAAAAGCCAGTACAGGATCTCTGGCTTTCCCTTCTGTAATCAACATTAGCTGGATTTCTAGGTTTGTTTTCTTTCCAGGTAAGGTAGACTCACCTTCAGGTCACTGAATGTTCTCAAGACTACAGCATTATGTGTGAGACAAAGAGCCTTTGAGCCAACCACCAAGCTACAAAATCAAGTTTTCTTGTTACCATTTACTTATAAGTATCCAGCTCATATGAAGTCCATGGTTCCTGCACAGTCTTATTATGGATCATAATTTTCTATGCTTTAACTGAGTGTGATGTACAAAGACTCATGCTGGAACTCTAACGTGAATTAGCTTTCTCTCTGACTAGTGCGTATATGTGGTCAGGGATGAATAAATGAAGACTTGTGCTAATCTCAGATGAAGTAAGGGAAATCATGCAAATATGCTGTCAATCAAGAAATTCAACCAACTTATATAAGCTTTTATGTCATCATCGTTTCTCAAATATCTCTATATCACTTAGTAGTATCCATCCCCAATAAATATCAAAGTTAATGATGAGACTGTACTCTGCCATATATCCATAAGCAAATAGTATTTCTTGATATACAATTAATGTGTGTTTGTTAAATCGACTAGACTATTATTTAGGCAGCTATTGGACCAAATAAGTGTCAAAAGAAGAAAGTAAAATATGTTGAATGATTTTTCTTTTGCATTAAGGTAATACTTGTATATTTGCCAATATGAAAATTTAAATGTCTATTAAAGACTCAGTGTATATATATATATATATATATATATATATATATATATATATAATATATATATATATATATATTATATATATATATATATATATATATATATATTTTAAATTAGTTTCTTCATTCAGGATAGCTTCATATCTTCATAAAGACAATGATGTATGGTTACATAGCCATCCAATAACTACCTCCAACACCCTCACATTCCCCCCAACATATCCATCTCCCAGCTCCATGTCCTTATGGGTGTTTTCTTTCTTTTTTTTTAAATCACTTTCCAGCTTTTGCTACCCATGTGTGCATAGGTATGGGGTCATCTACTATAGCATGAGAATCTTACCAGTAGTTGAATGAAAAGCAAAACAAACAAAATCAAACCACAAAAGAAATTATTCTCTAGAAACTATCAATTGCCAGTAATGCCACAGCAGGGTGAGGCATGAAGGTGATCCAACCTACCTATACTAGGGTTTGGCTTGATTTGATCTTATGATCTTCTGTACTTACAGTGATGGTATCCACAGCTGCTGTAATTTTAGAAATGTAATATTCCTTCTCAGTGCCCCTCCCATGCTCAGCCTCTTAGATGCTGCTTCATGTCTTGAGAGTTTGTTTCAGGAACATAATAAAAACTGGCCTAGGTCAATAACTACTGAAAGCCTACATATATTAGCATTGTCCATAGACTATTCCACACACAACTAATAATGTATTCACTAAGAAAATTTGCCTGAGTTCTACAATTAATATAAAACTAAAACTATCCTTGTTTGAAATCAACAAATGAGTCAAATTTACCTGTTTCAAGAGTATGTTTGGCATACTAGGTCCTTTAATACAATAAATAAACAGGAAAGAGTTAACAAAACTCAAAAAGCATACTATAGATTTTGACCATGATAGGATGAGTTAGATCCCAACAGAGAAAATACTAAAACATAAAAAGAAATAAATTATGGTGTTATTTAATTAAATGGGAAGCGCAATGTGCTCTAGAGGCAATTTATTACAATAACTGGGGCAGCCCATCCTTGCAGTGCATTGTAATGAATATAAATCAAGGAATCCTCTCTTAGAAGAAAAACATTTACCAATTGCTTATAAACTATACCTGAGGGCCTCGTTAGATTAATGTGTTACTAGAATGCTGTATTATCTTAGCAAACTTTTTTAAAGGCTCACTCTACCTTCAGCACCTCTCAACTGCTGTTTCTCTCTGAGCACAGTGCTGTACAGGTCTATTTCTAGGGCTATCTCGCCTGTCATTTTCCCTCTTGACATCACTTAACAATCATCTGGCTTTTCTGTATTTTCAGATGAGACTCCTCATGATTAATATCTCTAGTCATTTTATACTGTTAAACAACCATAATTTCTCCTACACCTATATTTTTAATAATGGATTTTCTTTATGTTAATCTAACCATTTATTTTCAAGTTAGAATATTGTGGAATATTTCTAGTTCTTTCTTGCTCTCATCTATTATTTCCCCTTTCTTGTTACTTAATAAGAATCTTTTAATGTTTTTATAAAGTTTTGCTCCCCTCTGTTATACTATACTATTGCTTATTTGGTCTGTTCATCACATAGGTTAACAGCCACCAGAAATCTTTAACCATTAATATTATATTCTAAAAACAGGCAACTTTCCAAACTTGTTTAAAAAATAGCATCATCAGATCTGTAAGACTAGCAACCCATAGGGTGAATTGATTCCCCAATCCTAGCATCACAAGTAACTAGTTTTATTATCCAAAAGCAAAATCATTTTTTTCAACACTCACCTACTCAAAATATTTTATTTTCTGGTTATTGTTTCTAATACCACATCTAGTTAATTATTCAAGTGTTGCCATTTTCCCCACCCTATGTTTTAATCTGCATCCTCTAATATGCTCCCATGAAATATATGCCCCAATGAAACAAATTCAATTCCCACATTCCTATGCTCTTTTGACTTTTATGCCACTTCTCATTTTCATTTATGTGTCACCAAAATCCAGTTATATTTATTAAACTCTGTAGAAATTCAAAGTCTAATTCACATTCCAACATATTTCATAAAGTTGTCTCAAACCCAGTCAGTGACTTGGATTTCAAGCTTTGTCTATCTCAGGAACTGATTACCTGAAAAATAACTTGTCAATCACATACCAACCTTTATAAATGGTGCCTACCCACTTCAAAAATATTAATCCAGAATTCCTCCTGTCAAATGGAAATGCAGGGACAAAGAGTAGAGAAGAGACTGAAGAAAGGCCATCCAAAGACTGCCCCACCTAGGGATCCATTCCATCTTCAGACACCAAACCCAGACACTATTGCTGATGCCAAGAAGCTCTTGCTGACAGGAACCTGGTAGAGCTCTTCCCTGAGAGGCTCTGCCAGAGCCAATATAGATGCAGATGCTGGCTGCCAAAGGTCAAGGACTGAGAGAGCTGAAGGGGTTTGCAATCCTATAGGAAGAACAACAATATCAACCGTCCAGACCCCCAAAGCTCTCAGGGATTAAAGCACCAACCAAAGAGTACACAAGCGGGGAGAACCCATGGCTCCAGCTGGATATGTAGCAGAGGATTGCCTTATCTATCATCACTAGGAGGAGAGCCCATTGTCCTGTGGAGGCTTGATGCCCCAGGATAAGGTAATGCTAGGGAGCAGGGGCAGAAGTAGGTAGGCAGGTGTGGGAGCATCCTCATAGAGGCAGGAGAAGAAGATAGGAGGTTTGTGGAGTGGGAACTAGGAAGGAGGATAACATTTGAAATGTCCATAAGTAAAATAACCCATTAAAAATGTAATGACACAGAGGGAAAAAATGCTATTTCTATATTTTTCTCATTTTTTTATTGTCACTACATTTTGTAACTTTAAAGCCTTTGGCTTCTCAAACATTGCCTAATTATGTTTAGAGTGATATGATAGTGGAGAGGGAGAAGATAGGGACAAAGAACAATAATTTTGGAAAAAGAAGTGGGTATCATTCTTTTAAGTTTACTTAAAATTCCATATGGAGCTACCTGCTTAAGAATGACAATATGCCATGCAAAGGTAATAAGCCATCAACAAAAACACCTAGCAAAAAGTTTGGAAATCCCTTTTTTTTTTCTTTGAGTTTAGAGTGCAAGAGACTCCTATATAATATAGCTACATACACTTTCCATCCCAGAAATTGAATGATTTTATACTACCACATTGACCAGTTTTGACAACGTATCACAAAGGTGCTATGGTGGCACTTATACCCTATGGTTTACCAAAAGGTTTCAAATTTGGCTTAGGACTGCTCAATAGGAAAGAATCTATGCCTGACACTGTAAACCTAGTCCTCTCCATGGCTGGTGAGCCAGTGGACCCCAGAGGAACACATACTACTTTCACTTTCTTAAATCAGTACAATACCCAATTGCATTCTAAATAATTACTCTTATAATCATAGATAACTTATAACATCTCATTCCTCATCGAAGAAGGCAGAGAAGCAACTTTCTTACCAGATATCATCAGAAAAAGTCATACTGTTAAAATGGAAAGAAAGAACAATGATCATGGATTGTCCAGACCCCATTGATATATTTACAAGAACACGCCAACACCTATGTCTTAGGGATCATTAGGTAAGCAAAGGAGGAAGCAAACAATACACTAGAAATATTTCTCCATTAATGAATGACATACTAAGATAGAAAAGATAAAATGTGTGTTTACTGATTGTAATAGTTTTGGAAAGTTGGAAAACTGCTGGGTAAAAGTAGGAGAAAAACATCAATATCATATTCTCATATATGTTTTGGTTGTGATATGTTGCAATGCACAACCATGGTGCTTATCATGAATTCATGCTTTCCTGACAAATTTTATTTAGAATAGAACAAAATACATACATACATACATATATATATATATATATATATATATATATATATATATATATATATATATATATCACTTTAGTGGGATCAAAAGTAGGTTATTATATTCATAAGACCTTGTCAATGGTTTTGGAAATTTATGAAATTGGCTGAACATAATATATTTTTATGAGAATTTTGATGGTGCTTATCATGAATTCATGCTTTCCTGACAAATTTTATTTAGAATAGAACAAAATACATACATATATATATATATATATATATATATATATATATATTTGAAGTTACTCACTTAAGAGTGACAATATTCCATGCAAAGTGAGATATATATATATATATATATATATATATATATATCACTTTAGTGGGATCAAAGTAGGTTATTATATTCATAAGACCTTGTCAATGGTTTTGGAAATTTACGAAATTGGCTGAACATAATATATTTTTATGAGAATTTTGAGAAGTTATTTATTTGATCAAGTGAACACTAGGCAGTTAGAAATAGTTTAATAACTGAACAACTTATAAGATTTTAAGTTATCAAATTCTTTAATATATTTGATTATTATAACTTCAAAATGGTATATATTAGGAATTACTCAAATCATTAGATGAATAAGTCTTTGTTAACTATTGAAAGCAAGTTTTAAAACTACCTAGCTTCTCTTTATATTTTTAAAATATTGACAGAACTATTTTATGCAAATTACTGAAATATATTTTTAAAAATAAATTAATGAGTTATGCTGTAAAGTAACATATATTTCTAGGAAATGCTCATAAGAAAATAATCTTAAATTTCTATAGAGGCTAGTAACAAGATACTGAAATTATAATACAATTTATTTTTCAAATTGTAAGAAATTTGATGATAATCTGATACCAGTAATTTGCTGAATAGCAATCTGTACAGACTTTTACTACCAATTAATAAAATGGTGTTTCCTATGTATTAGGAACAACATGATAATTTCTTGGTCATCGAAGGCAAAGTTGCTTACAGTAAACTTTACAGTCCTTTTAAATAATTAGAATTAAAGCACTATTTATTGTAGTTTAATTTGGTATGAAGACTACAAACCCTAACTGGAGTTTATTTTATCAACATACATATATTAAAGTTTCAACAATAAATATTACTATGTAAATATATAAAAACCAAAATGAAGAACAACTATGTTTATTCATGAATCAGTCTTTTACCTTATATCTTTCTTCTGAATAAAAGAACAATAAAGTCCTAGCAAAAATACATACTCAGTTACAATAAATTTACAAATGTGTAGTCAATATCATAGTTTCTTATGTGCATTGGGTTATTACTATAACATTGTTTTATTCTCTGTCTCTCAATATTTCCAGTTACTATAAATGCACCATGATTTCTACAAATAGTAATCACTCCTTAGTAATGAAACATTTAATAATATAAATAAGATCAAATATTGGTTCTATATCGTTTGGATTTGAAACACTAGTAGTATGCAGTAAGCGTATATGAAATGATACCAAAGTGAGAAGATGCTGCATCACCTTGTACACATACCGAGATAATTGTATGTCCTATGTAAAGAAAGAGGAAACATGATATAATTGCCCTGTAACTTCCTTGATAGAAACGCTATCTCTAATACAAGCTCCTAAGGATAAAGATTGGAGAAACTCAAACAGCATGGGCAGCGATGAAATTTGACCAGAGACTATGAAAACTTTGTAATTCACCTAAAACCTTTGCCTTGATCCACTAACTCCAGTATATTTGAACAAACTGGAGTTATTTGAATAAAGTAAGAGAGCATTGGCCACTTTGTAAATTCCTGTTGTGCTGGATGCCTTTCATCCCTAAAGATGAGAGGAAGGTGCAGGCTGAGATCCATGAACACCCTTCACAGCATGTTCTGCCTGAGCCTGATGACTTTTCAAAACAAAACATTCTTCTTGCTTGTATTCTTTTTAAAAATCATTTATTTATTTATTTATTTATTTATTTATTTATTTATTTATTTATTTATACTTCAGATTTTATTCCCCTCCTCAGCTACCCTTCAACTGTTCCACAACCCATACTTCCTCCCTACCTCCCTGTCTCCATGAGGATGTCCCCACCACCCACTGCCCACCACCCACCCCATCAGACCTCTAAACTCCCTGGGGCTTTGAGTCTCTTGAGGGTTAGGTGCTTCTTCTCTGACTGAATCCAGACCCAGCAGTCCTCTGCTATATATATGTTGGGGCCTCATGTCAGCTGCTGTACACTGCATGGTTGGTGGTCCAGTGTTTGAGAGATCTTGGGAATCCAGGTTAATTGAAACTTCTGGTCCTCCTACAGGGTTGCTCTCCTCCTCAGATTCTTTCACCTTTTCCTTAATTCAACCACAAGGATCAGAAGCTTCTGTCCATTGGTCGAGTACAAATATCTGCATCTGACTCTTTCAGCTGCTTGTTTGGTCTTTTTGAGGACCTTTCATGATAGGTCCACTTTTGTGAGTGCCCCATAGCCTCAGTAATTAATAGTGTCAGGCCTTGGAACCCCCTGCCCGCCACCCCCCATGAGCTGGATCCCACCTTGGGCCTGTTGCTAGACCTTCTTTTCCTCAGGAACCTCTCCATTTCCTTCCATGAAGTTCTTTCAGACAGTGACAATTATGGGTCAGAGTTTTGGCTGTGAGAGGGCAACCCCATCCCTCACTTGATGCCCTGCCTTTCTGCTGGAGCTGAGCTCTATAAATACCCTCTCCCCACTGTCGGGCGTTTCATCTAAGGTCCCTCCCTTTGTGTCCTAAGAGTTTCTAACCTCCCATGTTTCTGGTAAATTCTGGAGGATTTCCACAACCGCCTACCTCCTGAGGTTGTGTGTTTTCTTTCTTTCTGCTGGCCCTCAGGGCTTCAGTTAAGCACCATCCATTGTATTGAGAATTCTTTGGATTCTGAAAAATTCATGATGCCATCTAAATACCCAAATGGTTTCATGCAGTAGTTTCACTGCTTTCTCTGCTCTCCAGTTAGTTACACGGCCCATTGAAACGCCTGATAGTCATTGATGGTTTTATGGATTCCATAGTTTTGTCTTTTACAGTGTGTGATATAGTTGTAACTAGACATATAAATCATTGTGCTTTGGGCAATTTCTCCTAACATTATGCCTTTAAAATTCCTTCTTTTCTTTCAAAGACATGGCATGATAGCTTTTTCATGGTGATGTATTCCATAGCCTGTATATACCTGAAGGACACCTTGACCACTGCTTAATTTGGAAATTATGAATAAAGTAGCTATAAATATTTGTGTTGAGGTTTTGTTGTAGTTTCATGTTCTGACTCATTGGGATAATTCTGAGGAAGAGTGAATACTAGAACACAGGGTACAAGGAATTTTAATTCTATAAGAAATGTCCAAATTGATTCCTAAGTTGACAGCATTCTGAATTTCTACCAATAATGCAGTCTTTCGTTTCTCTTGCTTGAGTTTCTTCTCTCATTGCTGTGATTAAACAGACCTTAATTAAAAACAACTTAATGGGGTAAAGGTGTGTTTGGCTCACACTCTCAGGATACATTCCAGCATCATGGGAATGTTACTAATACAGGATCTTCATGAGTCCAGGCCACAATCAAAAAACAGAAAGTTTGAATGTGTGAGTTAAGCTAGTACAATATCCTTTTTTTTAGTCCAGAACGACACCCAATATCATGCTGCCACCCATTTGTGGAATAGCTATTTCCACAGCAATTAAAGTAATCAAGGACATCTCTAACAGGCATGCTCAGAGTTCCCTCTCCATGGTAATTGATAGCAGATTTGGTGAAGCTGATAAATAACACTGACCAGCACATTCTCCATCTGAACCAGCATTTGGGGGAGTCAGTCATTTGGCTTTTTGTCTCTGCAGAGTATGTACTAGTCAACTGTTAACCTCTGTAAAGAGTCTGAAAAAAGCAGGAGCAATGGGTTACTAATTTAAAGTAAGCATGGTACTGATTCTGATGTAGCTATTTGAAAATAAACTCTGGTTTCTAAGGTTCTCAGAAGAGATACATCAGGGGAAAAGCTTGCTGTGCAAACTTGATTTGAATTTCATTCTTAGATCCCAAGGTGAAAGGAGAAAGCAGGTTCCTGAAAGTTGTCTTCTTACCTTTACATGGGCAATAGGATGTGACCGTTCCTTCATTTACACACGTGAAGAGCATAAAGTAATTGAATTATAACATTAATAATGATGATAATAATATCTAAATTTAAAAACAAACATTCATCATAAATTTCATATGCTCAGGTGAAGTATAATTTCCACATATCAGACTTTGCTTCTCCACCCTTGGAGCAGTGTCTTGGTACTTCCCTACAACCCAGCTGCATCAAACTCTCTGCTTTCTGCCTCACCAAGTAGCCATGCCCAGAAGCAGAGTGGACAACACAGGCCAACAACCCTACATATACCTATGTAGGATGGCATAGATAGATAGATAGATAGATAGATAGATAGATAGATAGATAGGAATATAGGTAGATAGATAGATGATAGATAGATAGATAGATAGATAGATAGATAGATAGATAGATAGATAGGAATATAGGTAGGTAGGTAGGTAGATAGATAGATAGATAGATAGATAGATAGATAGATAGATAGATAGATAGATAGATGGATAGATAGATAGATTGGAAGATAGGTAGATAGATAGATAGATAGATAGATAGATAGATAGATAGATAGATAGATAGATAGATAGATAGATAGATAGATAGGAAGATAGATTGGAAGATAGATAGATTGGAAGATAGATGATAGATAGATAGATAGATAGATAGATAGATAGATAGATAGATATTAGAATATAGACATCATTAAAAGCAGAAAATTTTGTTCATAGATTAACTTTCCCCAATACCAGATGCCAGCATACTTAGAGCAAAAGATAGTACAAAGACAATATAAGCTAATAATGAGAACCTATCTGAGCAAAGGAAATAAAGTAGTGGAAACTTGTAAAAATATAGAGAAAAATATGATTTGTATACTGAACATACACAAACCGTAGGAAAACTATCTGCCAGTCTCCTACCTATCACTTTATACCCATCAAAATACGGATGGAAAAAGTGAAAGAAAGAAAAAAAAAAATAGAGTTGAGATTATGCCAAAACTTTATCACACAAAATTGAAACAAAATGTTTATAATATAACAAATATTATATTATAATAGTATAGATATATATTGTCATGATATTAAAAAAAATAGCTTAACATTTAAGTATGTTCAACCAAATGCTTGATGGTAGACAGTGTATAGCACACTAAATCCAGCATTCAAATGCAGATACGTGTGTGTGAGCTAGAGGCCAATATGGACTACATTATGAACTTCATCTCAAGCATAAGCTCAACAGAAGTGACAGTAATTGATATGCCAAAATGGACAGGGAAAAGTTTGAAAGTCTTCAACTCCACACAAATAACTAAAAGCAACTGAAGACTGTTGAGAACAGGAGCAACAATCTTCTTTAGGAAAGTGGGAGTCAAGAAGTTATTAAATAGCAAAGGGTTGGTCAGCCCTTAAAATACACATGCAAGAAACATGATACAAACTGAACAAGTTATATTTAGGAATATATGTTTACATACCTACATATCTATATATGCATGCTATAGCAATTAATGAAGAAGAAGCCATGAATTTTAAAGAGAGAAAGAGGGGTGTATGTGGTGGTTTTGAATTTGGAAAGGGGAGAGAAAAATGTTGCAATTATAATGTAAAGCCTGTGAATGTAACTAAGGGATACAGTGTATTGGGATAATCAACATGGCTACAATAGGGCTAGTCAATACTGCTAAAGGAAACAAAATAACAGCATGGAGTTACATAAAGCAAACACAACTAATGAAAAAGATAAAAAGGCAAATAAACATATGTCAATACCACAGTTTTAATGGTAGAAAAGTTTACTAAGAAAAGATCATCAAATGTACAGGAAACAAAGGAATTGACTAAACCAAAGAATAAGGCTCTCTTCATAATGGGATATGGTAACTGAAATATAAGGACCCTTGAGTGTGTCATCTGAGTTATATATAAAAGAAAAAAATAATCAAGAATGACTAGCAATATGATGTGATGATTACTTCCTGCAGCATTAGGGATACCATGAATTTGAGGCCATCATGGGCTGTATACACTATGTTCCAGACCAGGGTAAAGGAGTTCTTGAGACTCTGGGTCATGAAAACAAACAGAAAAAGACAATAAAAAATGTCTCAGGTGGTAGGTAACCTTCCAATTGACATCTTAGCAATTGCAGCAGAAACAGAATGTGGAGGATTTTGAAAGGTCACCTTCAAAGTACTTCTAGAAAAGAGGTCAAGTATGCATAAGAAGGAAGTAGTAGAGAACCCAAACTAGGAGAAAGTTACAGATCGGGTTATGACTCATGCTCAGATGTCCTTGAAAGAAACAACTTCATTCCTTACACAGCCATATTTCAGGTATTGGGCCTCCATTATGAAGCCTTATTTGTTTATTCCTTGCTCTGACCTGTATCAGGACTTCCTGTTTCAGCATTGCTCATGAATGATCAACAGAGCTATGTCAAGCTCATAATTTCATCACAATTTGGGCCATTTCTCATGGCCATTGTTGTCGAAAAGTATGCTAAGCTTGTTCCCTCAAACTCATTATGCTAACATATTTCCTTTCCTGAATTACTCACTTCCTTATTCAAAATATTAACCAAGAACACTTCCTGAAGTACATCATACAAGAAAATCTGTTTCATGTATGGACCCCAGACTATCACAGATAGTTGTAGAATTAATTTCTTTTTTATCCTTTTATCTCCCAGCTCTCAGTGATTACAATGCATAGCTACTGCTTTCTTCATTTGTAAGGCATCATCTCTCCTTACTTATTTATTCTTACTGCAAAGTGCTTAACAAGTTTCTATGCCTAAACTTATATTCAGTAACTGGAAAGGTGAAACAGATATCTTGCAAACTGCATTCTTTTGCCTCGCCAATATTATCTAAAACTCACCCATCTAAATTGTTTTCACACACATTCCCACTCAAAACTATTGGAAATGTTTGTAAGTTATATTTTGGTGATCCCCCTGAACTCTAATTTCTAATGTCATTTGTTCAAGTCTAACAATCCATTATTTTGCTTCCTTGTCTATTGGGAACCCCCAAATAAAGCAGACCATTATACCTACATTCTTCCAACCTTTTACACACATGTCTCATTCCTTTCACTTGAAAGCAGTATTCCCTGTACCCAGACCATTTTTTAACTTTAAGGTTCATGTGGCAAGGCAGCTCTTTTTCTCTGCAAGAGAGACAGTCTTTAACTTAGTTGACAATTTGTGACATTTCCATTGTTTTCAACCACTTCTAAATCTTCACTCTGAGTATTTATTTTTATAATTCTATCTCAATGTATTACCTTTATTTTCATATCACTACTCTTGGTTTTTTTTTTTTTTTTTTAATGTATGTGCTTTTGAGTGCTCATGAGAGTTAATGTGGCAATGATGAAATTTGGTTGATTCACATGCCTCCACCTACAAAGTACTAGAGTTACAGAACTGCAACACCATGCTTATTGTATGTAATGGTGGGAATTAAACATGGTATTTAATTTTTATTTATTTTTATTTTTATTAGATATTTTTTATTTATATTTCAAATGCTATCCCAAAAGTCCCCTATACTCTCCCCCCGCCCTGCTCCCCCACCAGCCCACTCCCACTTCCTGGTCCTGGCTTTCCCCTGTACTGGGGCATATAAAGTTTATAAGACCAAGGGACCTCTCTTCCCAGTGATGGTCAACTAGGCCATCTTCTGCTACATATGCAGCTAGAGACACAAGCTCTGGGGGTACTGTTTAGTTCATATTGTTGTTCCAACTAAAGGGTTGTAGACCCCATCAACTCCTTGGATAATTTCTTTAGCTTCTCCATTGGGGGCCTTGTGTTCCATCCTATAGATGAATGTGAGCATCCCCTTCTGTATTTGCCAGGCACTGGCATAGCCTCATTCGAGGTAGTTATATCAGGGACCTTTCAGCAAAATCTTGTTGGTATATGCAATAGTGTCTGGATTTTGTGGCTGATTATGAGATGGATCCCCAGTGGGATAGTCTCTGGATGGTCCATCCTTTCGTCTTAGCTCCAACCCTTGTCTCTATAACTCCTTTCGTGGGTGTTTTGTTCTCTATTCTAAAAAGGAATGATGTATGCATACTTTGGTTTCGTTCTTCTTGATTTTCTTGTGTATTGGAAGTTGTATCTTGAATATTCTAAGTTTATGGGCTAATATCCACTTATCAGTGATAACTATCACTGATATCAAGTGACTTTTTTTGTTATTGGTTACTAAGGATGATTTTCTCCAGATACATCCATTTGCCCCAGAATTTTATAACTTCATTGTTTTTAATAGCTGAGTAGTACTCCATTGTGTAAACGTACCACATTTTCTGTATCCATTCCTCTCTTGAGGCACATCTGGGTTCTTTCCAGCTTCTGGCTATTATAAAAAGGCTGCTATGAACCTAGTAGAGCATGTGTTCTTATTACCAGTTGGAACATCTTCTGGGTATATGCCCAGTAGAGGTATTGCTGGATCTTTCCATAGTACTATGTCCAATTGTCTGAGGAACCTCCAGACTGATTTCCAGAGTGGTTGTACCAGCTTGCAATCCCACCAGCAACAGAGGAGTGTCCCTCTTTCTCCACATCCTGGCCACCATCTACTATCATCTGAGTTTTTGATCGTAGCCATTCTGACAGGAGTGAGGTGGAATCTCACGGATGTTTTGATTTGCATTTCCCTGATGATTAACGATGTTGAACATTTTTTCAGGTACTTCTCTGCCTTTTGGTATTCCTCAGTTGAGAATTCTTTGTTTAGCTCTGTACCCCATTTTTAATGGGGTTATTTGAATTTCTGGAGTGCAGCTTCTTGAGTTCTTTATATATATTGGAAATTAATTCCCTATCAGATTTAGGATTGGTAAAAATCCTTTCCCAATCTGTTGGTGGCTTTTTTGTCTTATTGACAGTGTCTTTTGCCTTACAGAAGCTTTGCACTTTTATAATGTCCCATTTGTGAATTCTTGATCTTACAGCACAAGACATTGCTGTTCTATTTAGGAATTTTTCCCCTGTACCCATATCTTCAAGGGTTTTACCCACTTTCTCCTCTATAAATTTCAGTGTCTCTAGTTTTATGTGTAGGTCTTTGATCAACTTAGACTTGAACTTTGTGCAAGGAGATGAAAATGGATCAATTCACATTCTTCTGCATGGTAACTGCCAGTTGTGCCAGTACCATTTGTTGTAAATGCTGTCTTTTCTCCACTGGATAGGTTTAGCTCCTTTGTCAAAGATCAAATGACCATAGATGTATGGGTTAATTTCTGGGTCTTCAATTCTATTCCATTGATCTACCTGTCTGTTGCCGTACAAGTAACATGCAGTTTTTATCACAATTGCTCTGTAGTACAACTTTAGATCAGACATGGTGATTCCACCACAGGTTCTTTTACTGTTGAGAAGAGTTTTTGCAATCCTAGGTTTTTTGTTTTTCCAGATAAATTTGCAAATTGTCCTTTCTAACTCAGTGAAGAATTGAGTTGGTATTTTGATGGGGATTGCATTGAATCTATAGATTGATTTTGGAAGGATAGCCATTTTGACTCCATTAATCCTGCCAATCCATGAGCATGGGTGATCTTTCCATCTTCGGAGATCTTCTAAAATTTCTTTTTTCAGAGACTTCAAGTTCTTATCAGACAGATCTTTCACTTCCTTAGTTAGATTCACACCAAGGTATTTTATATTGTTTGTGACTATTGTGAAGGGTATTGTTTCCCTAATTTCTTTTCAGCCCATTTATCCTTTGTGTAGAGAAAGGCCATTAATTTGTTTGAGTTAATTTTATATCCAGCTATTGCACTGAAGCTGTTTATCAAGTTTAAAAGTTCTCTGCTGGAATTTTTATGGTCACTTATATATACTATCATATCATCTGCAAAGAGTGATATTTTGACTTCTTCATTTCCAATTTGAATCCCTTTAATCTCCTTTTGTTATTGAATTGCTCTGGCTAGGACTTCGAGTACTATATTGAATAGGTAGGGAGAAAGTGGGCTGTCTTGTCTAGTCCCTGATTTTAGTGGGATTGTTTCCAGCTTCTCTCCATTTACTTTGATGTTGGCTACTGCTTTGCTGTATACTGCTTTTATTATAGGTATGGGCCTTGAATTCCTGATCTTTCCAAGACTTTTATCATGAAAGGGTGTTGGATTTTGTCAAATGCTTTCTCAGCATCTAAAGAGATGATCATGTGGTTTTTGTTTTTAAGTTTGTTTATATAGTGTATTACGTTGATGAATTTCTGTATATTAAACAATCCCTGAATCCCTTGGATGAAGCCTACTTGGTCATGATGGATGGTGTGTTCTTGGATTCAGTTTGAGAGGATTTTATTGAATGATTTTGCATCGATATTCATGAGAGAAATTGGTCTGAAGTTCTCTTTCTTTGTCAGATCGTTGTGTGATTTAGGTATCAGAGTAATTGTAGCTTCATAGAATGAAGTGGGTAGAGTACCTTCTGTTTCTATTTTGTGGAATAGTTTGAGGAGAGTTGGAATTAGGTCTTCTTTGAAGGTCTGATAGAACTCAGCACTAAACCCATTTGGTCCTGGGCTTTTTTTGGTTGGGAGACTATTGATGACTGCTTCTATTTCTTTAGAGGAAATGGGACTGTTTAGATCATTAATTTGATCCTGATTTAACATTGGTACCTGATATCTGTCTAGGAAGTTGTCAATTTCATCCAGGTTTTACAGTTTTGTTGAGTTTAGCCTTTTGTAGTAGGATCTGATGATGTTTTGGATTTCCTCCGGTTCTGTTGTTATGTCTCCTTTTGCATTTTTGATTTTGTTAATTAGATTACTGTCTCTGTACGCTCTAGTGAGTCTGGCTAAGGGCTTATCTATCTTGTTGATTTTCTCCAAGAACCAGCTCCTGCTTTGGTTGATTCTTTGAATAGTTCTTTTTGTTTCCACTTGGTTGATTTTAGCCCTGAGTTTCATTATTTCCTGCTGTCTATTCCTCTTGGGTGAATTTGCTTCTTTTAGTACTAAAGCTTCTAGGTGTGCTGTCAGGCTGTTAGTGTATGCTCTCTCTAGTTTCTTTTTGGAGGCACTCAGAGCTATGAGTTTTCCTCTTAGGAATGCCTTCATTGTGTCCCATAAGTTTGTGTATGTTGTGGCTTCATTTTCATTAAACTCTAAAAAGTCTTTAATTTCTTTCTTTATTACTTCCTTGACCAAGGTATCATTGAGAAGAGTATTGTTCAGTTTCCACATGAATGCTGGCTTTCTATTATTAATGCTGTTATTGAAGATCAGCAGTGTGTGATTTAGTGTGTGGTGATCTGATAGGATGCATGGGATAATTTCATTATATTTGTATCTGTTGAGGCCTATTTTGTTACCTATTATATGGTCAATTTTGGAAGAGTAACCATGTGTTACTGAGAAGAAGTTATATCCTTTTGTTTTAGGATAAAATGTTCTGTAGATATCTATTAAATCCATTTGTTTTATAACTTCTGTTAGTGTCCATGTGTCTCTGTTTAGTTTCTGTTTCCAGGATCTGTCCAATTGTAAGAGTGGAGTGTTGAAGTCTCCCACTATTATTGTGTGAGGAGCAATGTGTGCTTTGAGCTCTCCTAAAGTTTCTTTAATGAATGTGGCTGATCTTTCATTTGGAGCATAGATATTCAGAATTGAGAGTTCATCTTGGTATATTTTACCATACTTGATGAGTATGAAGTGCCCCTCCTTGTCTTTTTTGATAACTTTGGGTTGAAAGTCAATTTTATCCGATATTAGAATGGCTACTCCAGCTTGTTTCTTAGAACTGTTTGCTTGAAAAATTGTTTTCCAGCCTTTCATTGTGAGGTAGTGTCTGTCTTTTTTCTTGAGGTGGGTTTGCTGTAAGCTGCAAAATGTTGGGTCCTGTTTGTGTAGCCAGTATATTAGTCTATGTCTTTTTATTGGGGAAATCAGTCCATTGATATTAAGAGAAATTAAAGAAAAGTAGTTGTTGCTTCCTGTTATTTTTGTTGATAAAGTTGGGATTCTGTTCTTGGGGCTGTCTTCTTTAGGTTTGTTGTAGGATTACTTTCTTGCTTTTTCAAGGGTTTAATTTCCGTCCTTATGTTGGTCTTTTCATGTTATTATCCTGTGAAGGGCTGGATTCGTGGAAAGGTATTGTGTGAACTTGGTTTTGTCATGGAATACTTTGGTTTCTCCATCTATGGTAATTGAGAGTTTTGCTGGGTATAGCAGCCTGGGCTGGCATTTGTGTTCTCTTAGTGTCTGTATAACATCTGTCCAGGATCTTCTGGCTTTTATAGTCTCTGGTGAGAAGTCTGGTGTAATTCTAAGAGGCCTGCCTTTATATGTTACTTGACCTTTTTTTCCTCACTGCTTTTAATATTCTGTCTTTATTTAGTGCATTTGTTGTTCTGATTATTATGTGTCAGGAGGAGGTTTTTTTTTTTTTTTTTTTTTTTTTTTTTTTTTTTTTTTTTTTTTTTTTTTTTTTTTTTTTTTTTTTTTTTTTTTTTTTTTTTTTTTTTTTTTTTTTTTTTTTTTTTTTTTTTTTTTTTTTTTTTTTTTTTTTTTTTTTTTTTTTTTTTTTTTTTTTTTTTTTTTTTTTTTTTTTTTTTTTTTTCTGGTCCAGTCTATTTGGAGTTCTGTAGGCTTCTTGTATGTTCATGGGCATCTCTCTTTTTAGGTTTGAGAAGTTTTCTTCTATAATTTTGTTGAAGATATTTGCTGGTCCTTTATGTTGAGAATCTTCATTCTCATCTACCCCTATTATCAGTAGGTTTGGTTTTCTCATTGTGTCCTGGATATCCTGGATGTTTTGAGTTAGAATCTTTTTGCATTTTGCATTTTCTTTGATTGTTGTGCCCATGTTCTCTATGGAATCTTCTGTACCTGAGATTCTCTCTTCAATCTCTTGTATTCTATTGCAGATGCTCACATCTATGGTTCCTGATTTCTTTCCTAGGGTTTCTATCTCCAGATTTCTCTCACTTTTGGTTTTCTTTATTGTTTCTACATCTGTTTTTAGGTCTTGGATAGTTTTCTTCAATTCCATCACCTGTTTAGCAGTGTTTTCCTGTGATTCTTTAAGGACTTCTACCTCTTTAGTGCTTTTCTCCTGTATTTCTTCAAGTGCGTTATTAAAGTCCTTCTTAAGGTCCTCTATTAGCATTATGAAATATGATTTCGAATCCAAATCTTGCTTTTTGGGTGTGTTGGGGTATCCAGGACTGGCTGAGGTGGGAGTGCTGGGTTCTGACAATGGTGAGCAATCTTGGTTTCTGTTGGTAAGATTATTACGTTTGCCTATATAATTCCTGGAATTAGTTGTTATAGTTGTCTCTGGCTGGAGCCTGTTTCTCCTGTGATTCTGTTAGCCTCTGTCAGCTATCCTGGCAGTCCTGCTCTCTTCTGTGTCTTAGTGGTCAGAGTACTCACTTCAGGCAAGCTCTCCTCTTGCAGGGAAAGTGCACAGAAGTCTGGTGTTCAGACCTTCCTCCTGGTTGAAGACGAAGGCCTGAAAAGGGGCCTAAACAAGAAGATGGGTTGCCTCTGCAGTCTGCGTGCTCTCCTGCACAGCCTGCTCTGGGGGTCACAGCCCTCCTGGGCGGACACCTCTCCTCTGGTGGGGAAGGTGCCTGGATGTCTGCAGCCTGAAATGGGGGTCTGTCCCAGAGGCTGTGTTGCTTCTGTACTCTGCTTGCTCCACAGTACTCAAGCTGATCTGTGCACACTGGTCTCAGAGGGATCCGGGAGACAAGATGGCTCCCTTACCTGCTCTGGGGGTCACAACCTTCCCGGGCAGCCACCCTCCTCTGGTGGGGAAGGTGCCCAGATTTCTGCTGCCAGAAATGGGGGTCTGTCCCAGAAGCTGTGTTGCTCCTGTAGTCCTCTGCTAGCCCTCCACAGTCTGTGAGCTAATCTGCACACACTGGTCTCAGAGGGACCCGGGAGACAACAACATGGTATTTTATAAGCAGGGCAAATACTCTGTCTAGTGATCTAAATCACAATTCCAGGTTAAGTAATTTAATCTATTAAAGTTTTTTTTTTTTTTAATAAAAATATATGCCTCTCATAGTGGCAAATACCTTTAATTCCAGCATTCAAATGTCAGGGGCAGGATGATATGTTTGAACTCAATAGAGCCTGATGAATTCTAGGCCATCCATAGTTACAAAGTGAGACTGTCTCAAAACAAAACAAAACAAAGCATTTTATATAAAAGTGTCAAAATATATCTTATTCTCTTTACCAGATTAACAAGCATAACAATGCAAAAGACACACACGTGTGTGTGCACACACACATATCATAGATTTTATGATAACACAAATCATTATAAATTTTTCAAACATTATTAGTGTTATTTAAACTTTTTCCCTATGTCTAGTTACTACATTTTAAATATTATACCCAAATATAATTGTAGTTCTAAAAACTGATGAAAGAACACTAAGTAAAGCCACAACTGGTCACAATGTCAAGAATAAGTGACTGTTGCCTGACTACCCACACTGACATATCTACAGCACACTTATACCTTGTGTAAGGCACAGGGAGCATCTCAGGAGAGAGAGAAGGATGACGGCAATAACAGCTGTGAGATTGTGCCTTGTACACAGTACAGGGAATCTGGACTGAGGAAATCAAATATATTAGCCTAAACTAGAAAAGAATAATGGCAACACCAGTTAACATGCCAACATTCCTGGGGTAAATTCCCCATATCCTCACACCCCTACAGGCAATTAATATCGACTGAGATAATTCTTCCCCAGGGATAAGACCCCAATTTAGTTTTCTAATAACCTGTGCTAAGCCAGCAATATGCATAAAAGAAACACTAGATGAATTCATCAGATTGTATTTATATATTTATATGCAAGCATCTATTTAACAATAATAATTAAAGGCAAAGAAAAATAGAGATAAAACAAGAACAGTATATAGTAGCAGGGGCTGAGATGGTCACAGTATATTATGTATGATATGTACTAATGATATCCTTAATTTTGTACTATTACCAAATACCAATTAAGATGAAAAATAAATAGCATACAGAACTGAGGAGAAATTTTATTTTGCATTTATCTTTACTTTTAGAATTATGAAAAGAGAATGACTATGTAGATATGCTAGAAATTTTAGTATGTGTATTTTTTATAAGTAAGAAAATATTTTGGTAAAACAGAAAATTTCTAACTATGAAAGCAAATAATCTTGCTACCTTTACTAAGAAAGATTTCTTAAACATCCTTGATATTTATACTGAGTGAAAATTATAATAAAAGCACAAGTATCAGAGTCACTTTCAGGAGCAGAGTAACTGCCTATATTCACTTCAATTTACCTTGAAGCTGAATTGTTCGTGATGTTTATTTACTATATATTTTATACAAAATTAATGGCATATAAATATGTGAGATATAATGCTTGAAAGAACATTTTTTAAAATGCAAATAAAACATTTCTAAAATATGATATCACTCTTTCTACATCTATTTTGTGTCACATTTTACATTAGGAAAGACTAACATTATTTTTATACAATCTATTCTTAGACAGTATGATAGCTAAATTAATTATTATTTATTTTTCCCTTCTGTCATTAAAATTAACATTAAGATGTTGCCTTTATATGTAATCTAAATTCTTTATATGATTGATGTTATTTATTATGAACATTTAAAACAATAACAGTATAAATAAGCTAGCAAGATACTAGAACTTTTCAGAAATTTATACTATTAATAATTACTTATTTTTAAGACATTGCCTTGCTGTGTATTCCAGGATATCCTCAAACTTAGTATCCTTTTTAAATTTAGCCTCCCAATTAACAGGGTTATTGTCATGAGGCACCATATCTAAATAAATACTTATTTTGAAAACAATGTAATATGATTTTGTCAAATATGTGCAGAAAAACTGAGGAATATTTATTTTTAAAGGTCAAACATATTTTGATCATTTTAAATAGCTACCATTTTATCAATGCTAGATTTATGTAAACATAAAATGACATTACTGTATGTCTTTGGTTGAGAATAAAAGTTATTCAAATGTCTTAGTTTAGTGTGTGTGTGTGTGTGTGTGTGTGTGTGTGTGTGTGTGTGTGTGCACGCATACATTCATGCACATGTGCATATATGCCATAGTGTGTTGTAGAGGTCAGGGATCAATTTTCAGGAGTCCATTCTCCACTTCTTTCCTGTTGGTCTCAGTTACCAATCTGAGGTCCAGAAACATAACAGTAAGTGCTTTCACCCACCAATCCCCTCAATAGCTTCTTATCTTTTTGATGTAATGACAACATCTTTTTCAGGCTTACAATAAGTTATTTAATCCTGATGCACTGCAATAATCACAAGTTGTATGCTATATGTATTAGCCTAAAATAAATAATTTTTAAAAATTATATGCTAAGTAGAATAAAAATGAAGGACTTTACATTTCATTAGGAATATAATGCCTATAAATACCTGTCATTTTTCCATACACATTTAAAACATGTAAATGTAATTATTGAGACTGACAAAAGTATACAAATTTGTGTATAACTGGGAACAGAGTAAGGAAGTGGAGAACTGAAGGTCATGGCTGAAGCATGTTTGATAGACTACACCTTAAGACTGCACTAATCAAAAGATAATTACTACAGACTAGTGGGAGAGGAGAGAACCATCCAAACCACTTGAAGAGATGCACACCCATGATCCCATAAATCTAACATTGATAAAATAGTAGCTATTTAGAATGATTAAAATATGCTTGACATTTAAAAATAAATATTCCTTAGTTTTTCTGCACATATTTGACAAAATCATATTGTATTGTTTTCAAAATATCTGCACTTAACAAATGAGCTAAGACAACATAGCAAGTACCAGGCCAGCCTGGGCAATAAGATGAGAACAAGCTTGTCACTTGAAATATAAAGAACAACAAAACCACACCACAACAAAAAATTACTAACATGAATAATAAAGCCAACTGTAAGTCTTACTATGATATATCTGTATGATATCTTGGCTTCAATCCTACTCAGAAAAGAGAAGAAAATAATCCTATGACTTAGAGGGAGAGAGAGATCTGGAAGGGAGAGATGAGAGGGGAGGAAAAAGGGGGTCTGGTTCTGATACAGGAGATCTGGGAGAGAGAAGATGGGGGAGAAATATAGAGGTCAGGAATTTGAAATTTTAAAGATAAAGAGTAGCAGTGGGGGAGGGGGACCAGGTGGTAGCCACTAGAAAAACCCAGATACCAGGAACCCAAGAGGTTCCCAGGATCCAACAGAGAGGATATTAACAGAAACACCCAAGAAGGGAAAGATAGAACATGTAGATATCATATCTAGTGGATAGGCACAGCCCCCAGTTGAGGGATGCGGCTACCCACCTACCTCAAATATATTAATCCAGAGTTCCTCCTGTCAAAAGTAAATGCAGGGACAAAAACTGGAGCAGAGACTGATGGAAAGGCCATCCAAAGACTGACCCACCTAGGAATCCATTCCATCTGTAGACACCAAACCCAGACACTATTGCTAATGTCAAGAGTGCTTACTGATAGGAGCCTGGTATAGCTGTCCCCTGAGAGGCTTTACCAGAACCTGACCAATACATATGTGGATGTATGCAGCCAAACATCGGACTGAGCATGGGGAACACAATGGGGAAGTTTGGGCAAGGACTGAGGGAGCTGAAGAGGTCTGCAATCCCATAGGAAGAATGACAATATCAACCAGCAAGACCCCTCAAAACTCCCAAAGACTAAACCACCAACCAGAGTACACATGGGGGCACCTATGACTCCAGGTGGATATGCAGCAGAGGATTGCCTTATTGGGCATCACTGGACGGGGAGTCCTTTGGTCTTGTGGAGGGTAGATGACACAGGGTAGGTAGGGGAATGCTAGGACACTGAGGCAGGAGTGGGTGGGTGGGTGGGGGAGCACTCTCATAGAGGCATGGGAGAGGGGATAGAGGGTTTGTGGAGGGGAAACTGGAAAGGGGGATACCATTTGAAATGTCAATAAATAAAAATAAACATTAAATTTTTTTTGTTTTTTTTGTCATTGATTTTTTATTTTATTGAAAATATATTTTTCATATAATATATTCTGAAAATGGTTTATGATGGTTTCAACAGACTTCCTTTCACTGGTTCAATGTAGGCCATAAATTGAGACCTCAGGAATGAGGAAAACATCTGTGTCTGAGAGGAGTTCATAGATATAAATGAAATTGGGGGATTGATATTACATAATTTACTTTTAGAGTTATATATACACCACAAGGAAAACAACAACAACAACAACAACAACAAAATAAATAAAAAGAAAGAAACCCCATTACACATTCAGAGTTCATTTGCAAAACATTTTCCCTTCTCCACTGAAATCTCAACAATTTTGATTATTTTGTGTGGGCTTTTATTTTTTCTCCAAATATGAAATTTTATCTTTCAATAGCCAGTGGAGCAATGCCCATCCCCTTGAAACCAACAAAAAAAAGAAACCAGAAAGTAATACATTTCTCTGAGTGTCAAGCTAGTTCTGTGGGTAAGGGATTAAGACATCAAGATTTCTTCAATTCTGTGCCCTTCTAGATCTTCTCTCACAAGTGAGCTAAATAAACAGAGGGTGGAAAGGGCCACTGTGTGAAGTCTGACATGCATACAATCTCCCCAAGAGAAAGAAAAGTGCTACTGCCACCTACTGATACCACCTGGGTCCTATATGTCATCTCTTCAAAATGGGAAAACCTAGAAAGATGATGTCACATCATAGTTGTTCATAACCTGTCTGTAACTAGTTGTTCTTGGACACTAAGATGGTTAGCCGTAATTCTTTGACTCGACTGAGAAACATTAACATTGCAAAATTAAGAAAACTTCGTGGAAATAAAACGTGTGTGTGTGTATGTGTGTGTGTGTGTGTGTGTGCGCGCTCATGCAAGTGTGTGTGTGTGTGTGTGTGTGTGTGTGTGTGTGTGTGTGTGTAATTCAATGTCTTTCTTTTTCATCCTCCCAGAAAATTCTGAAAAATTATTTCTTCATTACAGGAAGCTAAAACACACATATCCAGCAAAAACATATACATTGGTTCCTTTTCCTCTTGTGGTGATAAAATACCCTGACAAAAGCAATTTAAGGGAAAAATGGTTTACTATGTATTGCTACTCAAAACCTCACTTCATTATGGTGTGACACTCAGAGCAGCAAATGCTTGAATCATCTGGTTACATGGAGTTCACAATTAGAAAGCTATATTCCAGGTCAGAACTCAGTCTTGCTCACAGATAAGATGGATCTTTGGAGCCCATTAACCTAATGATTCCTTCATAGGCATGCTGAGAGGCAAACCAAAACTAAAAACCAGTAACATGTAACTGGAGGCTTGTTACCAAGGTGATTCTAGTTCCTATCAAGTCAATAATCAGTGCTAAACATCAGAACAAAATTATTGAAAACCAGGTATAGTAACTGGCACAAATGATACAAGATTCACTGGAGACTCAGTGAGAAAACTCTCTTAAATTGTACTCAATCTAGTATAAACAGTAAGACCCTACCTCAAAAGTCAAATTCAGAATTGAAGGCACACGCATAATGAATTAACAAGGTCATTAATTAGTAACCAGGGGGAAAGAACCTGGAAAACTCAGCAGCTGTTGAACATAAAGGAGAAAAGAGTAGGTAAACAATCATTTCAGTAACATAAAATTAGGACTAGCTGCTGAAAACAGTTAAAATATCAACAATTCCTCTTTGATACACAGGTCAAGGATCAGCATGAGGCAAATAAGGTACTCACCTTTTACTCCAAATTCATAACTTGGAGCTCAGCAGCTAAGAGCACCTTCTGCTCTTACAGAGGACCAAGGATCAGCTCCAGTCTCTCAGGTTGGGTGGATCAAAGGCACCCATGGGAAAAGATAACCTCTCTTATTCTCTGAAGGCACAAAAATACATGAACACAACCACACATACATGCACATGCATGTGTGCACAAGCACATATAATCATAAAATAAAAGTAAAACCATATTTTAAGTTCAGGCAAATTTCACAAAAAGCAAGTAAGCAAATCATACTCAGTAAATAAGTCATATCTGAAAATCATATGTGCAATCAATGCTAATAGAAAAGATAATTGTTTCACAAATTAATGTTTAAGGATGTATCCACCAACTGTCCACATTTATATCTGACTTATGAACATGGTCATTCTATGGACTCCAACATTGTGAACTAGTCTGATATTCTGACCCTGCATCCCTTTGGACAGATGATAAGTGAGTACAGAGAATTTTAAATCTCATGCATCCTTTTAAAGGTTTTATTTTATTTTATTTTATAGTATAAACTATGAGGTATTTAAAACACATATTCCCCTGAATATAATTAGTAAGTCCAGTAATCACATAGAGAGCACTTAACTTTAATTTGAATAAGTATGTCATGTAATATTTTTAAGTTTAAAGAATTTTATGACTTTGGTTGCCACTGTTTAACTCCCATGTGTTTTTTTGTTTTGTTTTGTTTTGTTTTTGAACATCATCATGTATGAGGTTTTGCTTTTTTTTTTTTTTTTTTTTTTTTTCCCAGCATTTGTCATGGCAGAAAGGCAGCAGCAGCAACAAGATGGATAAGGAAAAGGGCCAAACACAAATCATGGTGGTGTTGACTCTTTGGACTCTTTGTAGAGAGCCTGCATACAACATCTATTTCTACTCTGTCTCACTGAATATAATTAAGTGTGAGTTCCTGAGTCTAAACCTACACTAGAGTGAGTTGCGTACACTCTCTGTTGATTGCATTCTGCCTTACTGTTGCTCCATTATAAATCCACATTACCTGTGTGGATAATGGCCCAGACAAGAAATCTCATAAAGTGCAGCTTTGTAAACAAGAGGAGAGGGATAGTTTTCTATTATGAAAGATTTGTTATGTTTAATAATGAAAAAGTTACTACCCTAATATGAGAAAAATAATATCCTTATGAATTTTTGTTTCTAAAATTGTCAGAGCTTCACATGTTTTCATTCAGAGTATTACATTTATATCAGTGTAAAATACCATCCTGGAGACAAGTAGAAAACAGATGCTAAAGCACAAAGACTTATGTTTGTATGTCAAGAGATCATTTTCAGGAGCAAAAATCAAATTCTAGCTGCTATGCAAAGAAATGGAATTTTATGCTGAGACACTTACCAACAAGTCTTACTATAGTATTAAAATATATACCGTTCTCATTCTCTGAAAATTGCCTTTATAAATGATCCATGGGTAGTTGCTCCAAAGTCCCCTCTTTTCTATTTTCTAAGCCTTCTGTTTCTGCTTACTGCATTTGCTTATGCATATACGAGATCTAAGATGGAGAGAGGTTGTAAACTCTGAAAATAAAGCAGAGACGGAACACCAACAAAAATCTTCATAACCTTGTCTTACCACCTATACCAGTGGTTAGAATACTAATTTATCTGTTCTGCCATCCTGAAAACTTTATATCCAAAAGAGTACATAAAATCCATGGTGCATAAGGGGTTCCAAGTGAGAGACTAGGTTACTACATGCACCTGGAAATTAAAAATATGTACCAGACTAAAAGTGTTAAACATATGTAAGGCTCAAATATATTGCGAAATAAACTTCTTATATATAAAAGGAGTAAAGCTGTTGTTTAGAGACAAAATCCATGCAGAATCCATTTCTTTGTCGTTTGGTTTCAGCATTTTAAGAATGGATATCTGCAGAAGAAAATGGCTTCTCTTGCCTATTACCCATTAACATAAGTTCAGACTATGTCACACAGAGCCTGACAACTCTGGCTTTAAAGAATAGTGTTATCCAGCTGTGGAGACAATTCATCAGTAAAGGTACTTGCTGCTGGCTGCCCCGAATGACTTAAATTCCATCCCTAGAAAGAACGTGGTAGAAAGAGGGCAATCTGACAAGTGGTTCCCTATACTCCCTACACAATGGCATGAACATAAATGAGTAAATGTGAAAAAGTAGAAAAGGACTGTATCCATATCATCTTTTTAAAGCCACAGTAACTATATACAAACAGAAAAATAAAGCTTAAGCTCTCTCCTTCTCATTCAACAAGCAACCAGATTTTCCCATTTCTGTTTGCTTTGCTAGCTATATTCAAAATAAAACTCTTCTCAATAAAGCTCCGTGTAATAGAATCAGTTTCTATATCAAAGCAAATATTAATAAATATTTATATTTTAAAATTACAGAGAATCAATACCCAGATATTAAACTTAAATAGCAAAGTCTTTTTTAATACTCCCCGCGGGTTTCAACAAGGTCTGTCTGAGTGATGTGGAGGAAATTCACATAAAGAAAAACCAGACTTGTTTTGAGAAGAAGCTAGGATGAGAGCTACTTGCCAGGGTGAAAAACCAAGAGAGAAATTCAAGTTTGGAATCATGTCACCCTCATGTACGAATCTGAGGGTGATCCCCATTTTAGTATTCTTTTCCGCCAACAGCAGTGTATAAAGCCTTCAGAATGTTCACTGAGTATATACAAAAGAGGAGTATGAAGAGCTAGCATGGGGGAGAGGATGATGTCAAAGAGGAGCAGGAAGGACAAATACAGAGAAAATACAGAGAGAAAAATACATGTTAGATAGTTTGGTAGATAGATAGATAGATAGATAGATAGATAGATAGATAGATAGGCCATGGCCACCTTCTGCCCCCCCCCCTCTTCCTCTCTATCTGCTTTTCTACAATAAAGCTCCAAAATCTACATAAAGCTCTAAAATCATTCACCGATCGTGGGGCACCGGTCATGAGGAAATAAAGGGGTGGAAGAGATGACCTGCGTCCAGCCAGAGCTCTGGGGTTCTGGGCGGGTGGACTTAGGACACTGCCGTGGGACCCCATGGAACTGCCGCAGTGGGATGGGCGTTGGGCCATGTTAGGTTGCTGGACCCTACTCCTGGGGATGTGGAAGGCACAGTCTGGATTCCAACTCTCTTGACCACAGACCACTGGGTACTGCAGAAGAGTCGGCTCTGAGGTCTCTGGGCTTCACAGAGGCCAGAAACAACAGTTTTTCAGTCTTGGATGTCCCAGATGACTTTGGATGTCTTGGAAGAGCTGAAAACAATGTGGGGCGCCCGGGGTGGCTTAGTCAGCCACTGGGCTGAAAGGAGAAGGGGCAGGAGGAGAAGTCACTGGGTGGTTCCCACTCAGGTGACAGTCTTTAGTCTGGTCTGGAGGCTGGAAAAACTGGAAGGCCTTCCCATGGCAGATTAGATGAGGCTCTTTAGAGGAAAGACTAATGCATTGCTCTAACATGGCAACAGAGAGGGTCTATGATTTTAGAGCTTTAATGTAGAAAAGCAGAAGGAGAGGGAGAGGGAGAGGGAGAGGGAGAGGGAGAGGGAGTGGGAGAGGGAGAGGAGTAAAGAGGCAGAAGGCAGCCATGGCCATGTGGAGAGAGGAGAGAAGGGAGGAGTAGAGAGGGAGCAAGAGGGCTAGAGAGAAAACAAGAGAAGCAAGAGAAGCAAGAGAGGCAAGAGAGAGGAGGGACCAAGCAGCAACCCCCCTTTTTTCTTGGTTTTTCGAGACAGGGGCTTACAAGCAGCCCCTTTTATAGGGGCTGGGGTACCTTGTTGTTGCAGGGTGACTGTGGGGACGAGCATACCTGGCTATTGCCAGGTAACTGTGAAGGTGGAGTATGGATATTCAACAAAAATATCACTTGTAATCAACTGATATTGTCTTTATTGCAGCATTTTATCAAGTGTCCTACACCAGACTGCAAAACTCAAAGTTGATGACCAAAGAATGATGGAGTTGAGGGCTCATGGTGTCAGGTGTTTGTGTTGGGGGGTGGGGGGCGCGTAGCTCACTCTTCTGTTCCTTGTAGAATTTTCTACTAGGTCTCCGGAGTAAGCCTTGCTCGACCAGAGAACAAACTGCCTTTCACTTTCCCACAACCAATTACCTGGAATGTGTTGGGGATGTGGGGAAACACTAAGACCTCCTGGCTCTCTTGTTTACAGTGGAGATATGCATTAATAAATGGCCTATACCGCTGGAAATTCTCTCTTACCCTATAGAAACAAACTTCAACCGTATTAAGCAAAGTTGTGTTGTAAAAAGAGAATTTTTAAAAAGGAAGTTTCAACATTGCATAAAACACTCAACACACCAGGCATAATGTGCAGTGAGTCAATACTTAATTATTAAAGAACTACTATGTCCCAGATATTTCTCTTGATCCTATCCATCTTACAAAGAAAAAACAAACAGCTAAACACGATGCGTACATAGTTGAAGAGAACTTCTATTCTGAGAAAGAGAAAGTATTTGTTTTCAAGATCATTCTCAGAAGTATTGTTTTGTTTTATTTTTTTTTTCTTTAATGAATGTCTTGACATGATTATTTGGAATGTAGGGTATTTGGGAATACATCCAATATCTGTGACTTGAGAGCAAAAGGAGTAGGGGACTACTTTTCTGTGCAAAACTGTTGTGCTATTCCCAAGATTCATACATTAAATATTTTCTTAAATTACTATTGTGTGTCTGTCTAGGTGAACATTTTAAAACCAATGAGATTACTGTGATTTGAGAAAAAAGAAAGGAGGCCAGATCTTATGGATTCTAGAATACTTGTGAACTGAACTCTCAAAGGGAAAATGAATTTCACCAGCTGGCCCATCTTCATTCCCCAATGAAAGCACCTCGATCAGCTATCTGTCTCTCTAGGTAAGAAGAGGTTGGCTCTGCTACAGTTAGCCAGTCTTGGGTTCAAATAAATATCTTGCATATCAAGTCAATAATTCTTCGAGCAGACTGAACATGGGAAAAATTTTGCTATATAGAAACTGTAGTTCTTTCAAAATACTCTGCAGGAAATAGAAGGAAGTGAATGTCTTCCTTTATATATAAGCAAAGTCCTTGTAAACACAGTAGAAGAGACTCTCTTACCAAAGATCCAGAAATCTCATCAAAACGATTTAGACATCTATTCAGCAAAAACATCAGTTGTAATCAACTGATATTGTCTTTATTGCAGAATTTTATCAAGTGTCCTACACCAGACTGGAAAACTCAACATATCATCAAGTAGACAGAAATATAGGAAATCTTAATAAGAATGAAATATGTCAAATTATTTAATGGCAGTTGTACAAGTTAAAGTACTCTCATGGGGAAGATGAAAAGATAAACCAGCTAAAATAACTCCATTAAAACATAATGGCAGGGCTTAGGATGAAGAGACCTGCTGGAAAATGAATAGAACTTTTCCAGTCTCAACAAAATGACAACACAGGGCAACCAAAACTGATCCTTAGGGATTAGTTACACAATGACTACAGAGGAAGTATATGTATGAAGAAGTTGACAAGGAGAGGAAATGTAGTTAATTGCACTGAAAAACTTAAATGATATTTACTAGTAAAAAGAGCATGCATTCAGAAATCCAAGATAATAACACTTGATCAATATACAATACTAAATACAATTTATAACTAAAACTAGCAACACATACTTATCGACAGACTAGCTTGATAGGGTATGTCCATAGTATAGTGTAAAAACATTGGTTCCTAGACATTTGTAAATACTCCACTAAACCAAGTTAGGCCTCTTTTCCAAAATCTACCATTATTTGTCAAGGTCAATGAAATCAAGCACTACAAGGAGAACTAAGCCTGAGAAAATATATCTCATCATCAAAATACTTTAAATTATACAACACATTTTCTACTCATAGAGTTCTCAAGTTTGAAAACCAAAGTAGAAAAACTGCAGGGACATTAATAACATAGAAACTAAATAAAGCACTTCTAAGTAATCAAGGAGCAAAGATTAATTCACTCAATGAAGTTTTATAAACAATATAAAACAATGAAAGTAAAATTTTCACAACAAAATATAGAACATATAGCTTGAGTGATCACAAAGAAGAAATTTACCATATTTACCACTTAAAATTAGAAAAAAGAATATTTTAGATGTCCACTTTAAGAACCTAGTTCATGACAATCATGGGACAGATTAAGAAAAACCAATTATCTAAAAATAGATAACATAAAAAATTCCACAAATCTGGCTCTTCCAAAACTCAATAACATTGAGGAACTGTGGTATCCTAGGACCAAAATGTCTTTTCAAATCTTAGAAACAAAAGGAATTCAAATTCTTGAGTTAATCAGATTTTGGTTTAATGTAAGTGTACAATATACTCACAACAGAGGTGAGCATAGCTTTTGGAGGAGGAATGGGGGAGTATTTTAGAACTTCCCTCCAAAGAAACAGGATTGAAAATACTTCTTATATCTCTAATGTTGTTATCCACATTGACAACTGAAACAACTGATAAATATTTTGAGAAACTTCCACTTCATGTTGGAAAACTGAATGATTTGTATGAGTCAAAATTTCAGAACACACACACACACACACACACACACACACATTCAGTTTGGGGGCCATGTATTTTACAATATAAAATCAGATTATCATGGAGATACATAAATATACAAATATCTTCCCTCAGCTTTTCTTTGTATTTACATTAATAACAAAGGGAATGTATCTTAGAATCCTAATCCTCCTAATGCAAGTCTCTTTGTATCATTGTAACAGAGTTTATATGCATGGAGAATCTTTGAAAACATTTTCAGGTTGTACATAATCTAAAACAAGGTATTTAAAATTAAAGGAAATATGGTGAAAGTTCAACTTTTGCAACATTTAGTAGTGTGAAAAGTGGCTTTTTTTTTTTTTTTCATTTTCTTTGTAAAGAGGCCTCAAGGCAAGTGTAAAGCCAGAGAGACCCAGTCCTGGGAAGCAGGCAATGATACAATCCCAAGTCTGCCCAAGTTGCCCTCTGGTCACAATCCATCAACTTTTTTAGGTTGAAAAGATAGATAGAGTGGCTTTTCAGTGTCCACAATTAGAAGTCTCCAGTTGGTGTCCAAGACCACACACCCTGGGGCTTCGTTTTCTACATCAGTTAACACATCTTGAAGAAATAGTTGACAGATTTTTTTCTAAGCCAAACTTACAGTGTGCTATTTGGGCTTCTCAAATCTGTGGACTGTCTCCGTTCCTGTTTCATATTTTCTCTGTCTATGTTCAGCTATCTGATTTATAATTTATGAAACCTGCACACATCTTTACTATCACTCAGCACTGTGGAGAAATGTTTGTTCACTGTAAGAATCATGTTAGAAACTGTTTTTGGTATTCCTGTCAGGTTTATTTTTCTAAACCTAGAGTTATACTGGGTCATTTTTAATCCACATATAATAATGGCTTCCTTCACTGAACTGTTTTTCTCAGCTTCTTGCATTTGAAGATAAC
>LR749491.1:3492739-3548617 GCA_902729485.2 Mus minutoides | reverse complement strand
GAGAGAGAGAGAGAGAGAGAGAGAGAGAGAGAGAGAGAGAGAGTCAGGGATTCCCAACTTATATGGACTAAAACATTTCTGTTCAACCAAAGAACAAATTTGGCTGTTCCTTGAGATGACCATCCCAAATCTCAATATCCTTGTAACTTCTATGGGGACTCATCTGTCATTTGCATAAAGTGTTCCACCCCTTCAACTTTTCAATTGAGTCTTTCCAGCTAAAGTATATTTTCATCGTCCCTACTATTGTATATTTACTTCAATGATTTCCATTTAATAATTTTACAGTTTTGGTTTTCATGAGAAATCTTTTTATTTCTATTTACTGAAAATCCCAATAGAGGATTCTGGGATGGCTATGATTATCTAGTGTCCTAGTGGAGTGAAGGCAACCAAAGGCCATAACTACTGTAGCTGAGTCCTACCAGTTGCTCTTTACTTACTTTCCTTGGGAGAATGTGGAGAATAAGGGGCTTACTAAGACTATATAGGTAAGGAAAGGGTTGAAACTTGTACAAACAAATGTTAATTTCCCACTTGTTATAGGAAGAAACCAGGGGGAATGCTTGTACCACCACAGCTGAGCTAAGAGACAGTTAAGGATACAGCCACTTCCTTTCAACTAAGGAGGCTTTATCCTATTCCAAAACTTCAGTTAGACCTCTCTGTGATTATGAAGCTTGGATGCATTTCTTTATAGGATTCTGGGCAAAACTTATTAAAAATGCATACACTCGGTACTTCTGCCTCCTGAAACTGTGACCAGAACCTAATGGTGGCCACTCTTGGGCTTTCCTACTGCCCTGGCTAGTTTTAATGTGAACTTGACATAAGCCAGTGTTAACTTGGAAGAGACCTTAGCTAAGAAAATGCTTCCGTAGAATTGTCCTGCAAATGAGATCCTAGTGCATTTCCTTGACCCATGACTGGTTGAGAGAGGCCAGCTCATATGTGAGGTCCTATGCCATGGATCCTGGCCTCGAGGGCTATATGAAAAGATAAAGCAAAGGAAGCACTGAGTTGCGTTCCTCCATGGCCTCTACTTTGGTACTTCCTGGCATGTTTCTTTAATGAGTTCTTCTCCTGACTTCTCTCAGTGACAGAGTCTGACCTGAGTTATGAGATGAAAGCAATCCTTCTGCATGGTATTCATGTTGTTTTGCCACTGCAACAGAAACCCTAATGAAGACAGAAATCAAACCAGGATATGGCATATTGGTGTGAGAAACCCAACCATGAGTCCTGGGAGGATTTTGGAAGGATTCATAGATGTTAGCTGGAAAGTCCATTTTTGTTCTCAGAGCTCAGCAGGCTGTTCTGTAATCCCTTGGAAGACATGCATACTGATGGCAGAGCAGATGATGAAGGCCTGGATCGGAAAGTTCCAGAATGAAGTTTTAAGAGTCTCTTAAAAACTACAGCAAAGCCATTGATTGGTTTTTGATTTGTGAACAATTAAATTGAAACTCTTACTTCATAGAACTACTGGTAATGACAAGCTGGTGTAGAAGAATAATCTGTGGTTAAAGAGAGACCAGCATGACCAAGGAGAAGACTTCTGGGAAATGTTTTCTCAGAGGTAGCACTCAGAACTTGAATTTTAAGAGCAGCCAAGATTGAGCCTCCTGCTGGCTATGAAAGCTGAATTTTTAAGAGTCACCAATGCTGTACTGGTTTTGAAGGCATGGAGGGGCCTTGGAGAGTAGCTAAGTCTTAGCACAATGTTGCAGGGCAGCAATAACTTAAGAGGCAAAGGGAGCCTCTGGTGAAAATGCAGTTGATTTTCAGAGACCCCACATTTTGGAAATCAAGTACAACTATAATAATGCCAAGGACAGCAGAAGTTATAGCATGGAGTAGAGTTGGTCAAAGTCTGTGAGACACTTTGTTCTGTGGAAAGTTCTTTGTAGCATTTAAGATCTGACATGGGTTCTATATATCAAGAACCAAACTTTTTATAATGCAGAATGTTAGTTTGCTTTGTTTGATCTTATTGTGAATATGTCCTGGTTGGTCTTTCTTGGAAAAAAGAAGTTATGTAACCTAATTTGGTTTTATAAGAGCACATGGTTTAAAAACTGGAACTATATTTTATAAACACTTTGGATATTTGAAAAAGGCTTTTAACTTCGAAAAAGACTGGATATTTTAAAGAGACTAAACTTTTATATTGTTGACATTTTTAGATATTATGTGACTTTTAAAAGTTGAAATTATATAGATTATAACATTAATATTAATATATCCTCTTGGGAACAGATGAAAAGAAAAGATTATAGTTCAATAGTGAAGTGGTTGTGTGTCAAGTTGACAAGGAATCTGATGTGCTGGCTAGTTTTATGTCAACTTGTCACAGCTAGACTTTGAGAAAATTATACAAACAAATATGTATGTGGTACATTATCTTGATTGATCACTGGTGTGCTAGGACCCAGCTCACTATATGGCACTCCAGGATGGTAATTCTGAATGGTATAAGAATCATGAGCATTAAGCCATGCAGACATATGAGTAAGAAGCATTCCTCCATGTCCTCTCTAGATCAGTCACTGCCTCCATGTTCCTGTGGCATTTGAGCCCCTGTTCTGATTTCAGTCATATGCTGTAATGTAGAACTGGAAGCTGAAATTATTCTCCTTTGTCCTCAAGCTCCTTTGGTCATGTGGTTTTATCACATCAAGAGAAACGAAAATATGTAGCAAAAGATGGCCTAGTGGGCCATCATTGGGAAGAGAGGCCCCTTGGTATTGCAAACTTTATATGCCCCAATACAGGGGAACACCAGGGCCAAGAAATGGGAGTGGGTGGGTAGGGGAGCAGGGCGGGGAAGGGTAGAGGGAACTTTTGAGATAGCATTTGAAATGTAAATTAAGAAAATATCAAATAAATATAAATAAATAGAAATGCTAAGACATCAAAACTCCTGGTCTCTTTTGTTAATAACTTCAATATACTTAGCACCCCCAAAGGGGGTGCTCCTTGACCTTCTCTTGAGTTATGGAGGACACTCCCTATTCAGGAAGTGAGAAGATGGAAAGAAGACTCCAACTTTGATTTAAGGGTATCCTTGAGCTCTGAGTTGACCACTAAAAAGGAAACATATGTGCATGTGTGTACTGGCACACACACACACACACACACACACACACACACATACACACACACGTAATTAAGGAAAATACTAATTATAATGAGCAAAAAGAAAAGTTCATTGGAGTTGGAAAAAGAAAATAAAGCTTAAATTATTTTACTAAATTATAATCTCAAAAATATTTGAGAAGGAATTGTAGAGCTCTACTGAAAATATGGATCAATATTTACAGGAATTTGTGCAGTCAAATACCCTTTATGTCTAAATTTGGAGAGGTATTAGGGTAATACTAGACCAGATCAGATTCTAACTTCAATAGTGATGGAGGAGTTTATAGTGGAAAAGATGATATCTATCAGCAATGACTTCCATACATCCCTTAGCAAGCATTCCAATGTAGTGAATTCCACTGGTCTACAATTAGTACCATTAATGGGAGCTTCCTAGGTGAACAGAGTAGCCAGATGCCATAGAAACACTTTTTTATTGTATAATGTAGGGCTTTAAACAGTCAAGGATAAAATCCTTCAATTATACTCTACTGGTTATGGTCTCCCAAAGGAGAATGAATCTGCTATTACCTTCTTCAGAAATCACAATAGCAGGCTAAAGGTCATCATAGGAGCCAGTCTTCCTTAGATATATGGAAAATGAAAAATCTTGTGACTGAATTAGGCAGCACCTTTGAACAATCATCCAGATTGCCACATCAGTGTCATAAACCAAGACTTGGAAAAGGTATAAAGGAAAGACAATCATCATCAGGATTTAATGGGCATCACAAGAGTCACTCAGGAAGCGACTATCCTCAAAGTGTCCCCAGAAGTATAATTTCCCTGTGGATTTTTCAGGACACGTTCAAAAGTAATGCTTATTAAAAGAGAGGACTACTGAGTATATCTCAAAACCTATCTCAAAACCATGTCTTAATTGTTCAGTACTTGACAGCCACATGTCCCCAGAGCTTCAAAGGCTGGAGGTTTTCTTCTTCAGCTGAGACTGATAGCGCCTCAAATCATTCTACTTACGAGGTTTCTAATTCACTTGTCCACTTTGAGAAGGCCTAGGTTCTCTTACAAGTAGGATGTCATATGATCACTTTCTTATGGCTATGAAAACCTAGTTCTCCATATTGACTTTTTCTATGGGTACATGGTCCAGGCAACTCTTAGGGATACCTGGCCAATACAGACAAGATCATTTTATGGAACTGTGGCATTCCAATGCGATAGAGTATTCTTTTTCAACACTTTTTTTTTCATAAACCATATGAGTTCCATTTCTTTTATGAGTAGAGATATTTTTTTCACAGTGCCAAGTAGAATTAGTCTTGCAGGATTGGAACAGACACATGGAAAAATGATATTCCCAGCCACAGCTGCTATGCCAATCCTAATAATTTAAAGACCCTATTCCTTCCCACTGAAAACATTATCCATTCAAACTTGAGAAAACAGGGGGAATTCAAGTCTATTATGCTGTGTCTTAAAATGCAGCAACTCTTGAGGGAATACTTCAGCCCTCAAGTAACTTACCTATTTTGGAATCTCAAAAGAGAATTCCTAAATGGAAGTTAATGGAACACCTCTTACAAGTCAGTTATCCCCTCACTCTATGGAACACAAACACTTCACTCAGGTGACTCATACCCTGCTTGGGACAACTTGCTATTATTTCTTGGATTTGTCTTCCTCTGTATTATCCACATCCTGACCATCAGCCTTTATTTGCCTTAAAGATTCAACTCATTGAGGACAAGTCACATAGACAGTCCTACTCTAGGAATCCAGAGACAGTCCTCTTCTGTTTAATTGATTGACTTTAACTCCCGATTTAAGATTTGGTCAAGTCGTCTTCTAACCTGACTTCAATTTGTACATGAATTATTTTTTATGAGAACTCTGAAAAAGGAATTTCCAAGGGAACCAAGTCCCATCCTAATATTATAGTTAAATAGGAAACTGTAAAAGGTCTATCAAGAAAATTCTCAATTATGCCAAATTTATCCATTCCCTTAACCTGATAAATAAGTGAGAACTTTTCTAAGGCCAGTGGATTTCTGGAGGATAAAGATTCCTGTCTTTTCCATATTTTTAAATCAGACAATGTACTTTATCAACTTTCTTATGAGACTCAGAAATGATACCCAGATTTTCTGGTATGGAGCTGCTATTTTTCCTAGAAATTCAAATAGCCACTTACTCCTGTCTGGGGACTACCAAACAACTCAACTCTGGCTTTCTCTTTTTGTACTTGAAAAAAATGTGGAGTAGGGAATCTCCTATTGTCTTGTGCATGCCTTCTGGTTGTGTCAGCAACTCAGGCAGCTGGATAACTTAGCAAAAGAAAAAAAAAAAAAAAAGCTTGATTCTATAACTGTGTACTTGCCAGTATGCCTGAGTATAATTGTGACAGTAAAACTCCTGTCCCATAAAGTGCATAAATTAAAGCCTGAAAAGTCCCCTACCATATATACACTCCATGAGACCAGAGAAATGCTTAACTTCAAGGGAAAATTATAGCTATCAGGTAATATAGTGATACTATATTATCAGGTACTATAGTATCAGTATAGTAATACTATACTTCAGGTTTCCTCTTGGAAGTTCCTGAAGAGACCCTTGAAGTCTAAAATCTCTTAACACTTCTGCTTACCATCTTGATGAGGAAAACCTTGAGTATTCATAGTAAGAGGTAAAAACTTCTTTTGATCTTTCTGGAGTGTGATCTTATTGATCACACTTCAGAAAATCTCAACCCCATTGTTCACTCATGTGAGTTCTTCTGTACAGAGTAGGATTTGAGAGGCAGGATAATCACTCCAGTATAACTAGGGTCCAATTGGCAGAGTCTAGATACTATTAAAGCCTTTGACCCATAGTGAAAGGGAATAGATAAATATTTATACAGAATCCAAATTTTTAAACAAATTCCAAATATGTTTGCTGGATATTGCATATAGCCACCAGGAACAAAAAGTGTTTATCACTTAGAGCACAGTTTTCAAACATTTCAAGGGCATCTCAGACTAACTAAACATAGCCCTCCTTCCCCAAGTAATTAAAGTCTGCACTGCTGATAGCATCAGAATGGAGGGGACCTGATATTCTTGGAAAACCACTTATGGGATGCTGATGCCAATATGGTTATACTTAGGACAGAAGGAATATTTTCCATCTTATGGAAAGACTCCTATTCACAGGACTATTCTACTCACTCTAAGATAAAGAATGTCCAAGGTCAGGCCTGCATCCTTCATCAGTGAAGATGGACACTCACATCTAAAGCCTGCTTGTGGTTGTCTCCTCTCCTTACTGTGGAAGACTTTCCAGTTATTTCACCAAGTTTACCATCTGGGAAGGGGAAACTCTTCTACTTATGAAAGTGCCAAGAGGGCCAAAATGTGCAGAGAAGGAGGAAATAGAACCTGTTGAGATGGGCACAGCCTCTGGTCGAGGGATATGGCCACCCACCCATCTCAAAGTTTTAATACAGAAATGTTCCTGTCCAAAGGAAAAACAAAGACAAAAAGATGGAACAGAGACTGAATGAAGGGCCAACTGGGAACTGCCCCACTTGGGGATCCATCATGCCTAGAGACACCAAACTCAACACTGTTGCTGTTGTTAAGAGGCACTTGCTGACAGGAGCCTAGAGTAAAATAACCAATACAGATGTGTATGCTGGGATCCAACCATCAGACTGAGCTCAGGGAACCTGGTGGGGGGATAGGCAGAAGGACTGGAGGAGAAGAGGAGGATTGCAACCCCACTGGAAGAACAACATAGGCTGGCATGATCACCCAGTTCTCCCAGAGTCTAGACCACAAACTAAGGAGCGTACCTGTAGGGATCCATGGCTTCAGATACATATGTAGCAGAGGATGTCCTAGCCTGACAGCAATAGATGGGGAGGCAGTTGGTCTCAGGGAGATTTGATGCCCCGGAGTATAGGGATGTTAGAGTGGTGGGCAGGAGAAGGTGGATGGATGGGGATTGCTCCCATACAGGTAAAGGGGAGGGGGGAGAACAGATGTGGGATGGGGACTGATGGAGGGGTAAACAGGAAGTGGGATATCATTTGAGATATAAACGAATGAAATTATTAATAAAAAAGAAAAGAATAGAAAGTGCTAAGAGGGAAAGAAATATCAAAGATTATATATAACTCACTGGTTTAGAGATGTGAAATCTATTAATAGAGGGCCTCTGTAACAATCACCTGCCTCACATTGACATACAAGAACAGAAACTACAAATCCAGGAGAAGATTTGCAAATATATTAACATAACTGGAAGAAGTAAAACCATTTACTACTGGTATGGATAGATACTCTGACTAATAGAGTTAACGATTTTCTGTGCAAAGCAGAAAAGGCACTGGAAGAAATAAAGACCCATTAAATGAATTTGATCCTAGGTTCTGAATAATGAAGAGTACACAAGATGACGATGGTCTGGCCTGACAAACTGAAGTCCCACAGACAGACTCTGGAAATAACAACTTAACCTCCCCTGTGCCTGACATGTTTTCAGGAAAGACTGAGAAGATAAATGTCATAATTAAAAGATATATCACTATATTGATATAAGAATTCAACCCCCCACCCAATAAAGTCACTTTTTTTTTATTTAGCTTTGGTGTATTTAAGAAGTTTAAAGGGGCCACTGGGTCTGACTTCTTTGGGGTGTTGCATGGAAGACCTTTCCTTTTGAGTGATCTGATTATGACACTTGTAGTATATTATCTGGATAGGTCTCAACAGGTCCTCTGAATACTCCTTATGCAAGTCATTATGTAACTTACATTTAACTTTCATCTCTTATAACCAGGCCAAAAACAAAAACAAAAACAACAACAACAACAACAACAGCAACAACAAAAAACATTCAGTGGTGGAATGGGGACATCATGCAGCCACAGTACTTATACCAACAATTTGTTCCCTCCACATGATATGGAGGGGTAAAACATAGTGCAGAATGACAGGCCTAGCTTGAGACCTATACCATGAGAGGGGGGCCATCCCTAATCCTATTGATAATATTCTGCTATAGTTGCAGACATGAAAGCTTATCATAAAAGTTATCAGAGGGTTTCACCAGCCCCTATTGAAAGCTGATGCAAAGACTTCCAGCCAAACATTGAATAAAACTTGGAAAATATGTGGAAGAGGCAGGGAAGATTGAGGGAGCCAGAGGAGTCAAAGACACCACAAGAAAACCTACAGACTCAACTAACCTAGACCCACAGGGGTCCCTAAAGTCTGAACTGCCAAATAGAAGTATGACTGGGAAGGACCTGGCCCTCTGCATATATATTTTACTTGTGTAGCTGGGTCTTCATGTAAGACTCCTAATAGCAGGAACAGGGCTGTCTCTGTGTATAGTATCTACATTTGGATATCCTTCCCTTAACTGCCTGCTTTAGTCTCAATAAAAGAAGATGATCAGGAGCAGGGCGGAGGGGGGGGGCAGGGGGTATAGGGAACTCTTGGGATAGCATTTGAAATGTAAATGAAGAAAATATTTAATAATTTTTTTAATTAAAAAAAAAAAGATGGAAGAAAACCAGTAGCATTTGTCTTGTTTTGACCTAACTCTAAATAAATTTGTTTTCCATTAAAAAAAAAAAGAAAGGAAAAAAAAAAAAAAAGAAGATCATCATAGACTTACTGCAACATGATATGACAGGGCTGGTTGATATTCATAGGAGGCCTGCCCTTTTCTTAGAAGAAAAGAAGGAAGGATGGATAGAAAGGGGAGAGGAAGAAAGAGGGATGGACTGAGAGGAGAATATGGAGAGAAAGCTGTTATGGGATATAAAGCAAATAAATAATTCAATCAACAAAGTGTTTTTTTTGTAGACATCAAATAATATCCATAACAAACAAGGTTTCTTTGGTTGCTTATTTTCTTTACATTTTTCTTAATTCTCGGGTAATGTAAGGCAACTTTTTTTTAAGGCAAGTCGTATCATTGTATATTTGTGTATATTTGTGTATCTGAAACTTGATAACAACTTTGAAAAATTTAAAAATTATATTTTGATTGTTCTATTGCTTTGCCGTCTTCAAAATTTCGATACAGATGTGTTTTATGGTAGAAAATAATATTTCTGTGAAATCACAATTACACAATGTAGTTTACCCTTTTCTTTTTTTTTCCAACTTTTATTAGATATTTTCTTCATTTATATTTCAAGTGTTATCCAGAAAGTTCCCTATACCCTCTCCCCTCCCGGCCCTGCTCCCCTACCCTCCCGCTCCCACTTCTTGGCCCTGGCGTTACGTGTATTGGGGCATATAAAGTCTGCATGACCAAGGGGCCTCTCTTCCCAATGATGGCCAACTAGGCCATCCTCTTCTATATATGCAGCTAGAGACATGAGCTTAGGGGGTACTAGTTAGTTCATGGTTATTCTTCCACCTATAGGGTCAATTCTGGATCTTACAGCACAAGCCTTTGCTGTTTTGTTCAGGAATGTTTCCCCACTGCCCATATCATCGAGGCTTTTCCCCACTTTCTCCTCTATAAGTTTCACTGTCTCTGGTTTTATGTGGAGGTCCTTCAACCACTTAGACTTGACCTTAGTACAAGGAGATAAGAATGGATCGAATCCATTCTTCAGCTCCTTGGGTACTTTCTCTAGCTCCTCCCTTGGGAACCCTGTGTTCCATCTAATAGCTGATTGTGAGCTTCCACCTCCATGTTTGCCAGGCATTGGTATAGTTTCCCCCGAGACACCTATATCCGGGCCCTTTCAGCACTATCTTGCTGGCATATGCTATAGTGTCTATGTTTGGTGGCTGATTGTGGGATGGATCCCTGGCAGCCGCAGTCATTGGGTCCATCCTTTGGATTCAGATTCACACCTGATCTCTGTAACTCTTTCAATGTGTCTTTTGTTCTTAATTCTAGGAAGGGGTGACGTGTCCACATTTTGATCTTCCTTCTTCTTGAGTTTCATGTGTTTAGTAAATTGTATCTTGGGTAGTCTAGGTTTCTGGGCTAATATCCACATATCAGTGAGTACATGTTATGTGAGTTCTTTTGTGATTGGGTTACTTCACTCAGGATGATGGCCTCCAGATCCATCCATNTCAAGAAGGTGGACACCAGAAAATCAAATATCCCCATTAAAAAATGGGGCACAGAGTTAAACAAAGAATTCTCAACTGAGGAATACCGAATGGCTGAGAAGCACTTGAAAAAATGTTCAACATCCTTAATCATCAGGGAAATGCAGATCAAAACAACCCTGAGATTCCACCTCACACCAGTAAGAATGGCTAAGATCAACAATTCAGGTGACAACAGATGCTGGTGTGGATGTGGAGAAAGGGGAACACTCCTCCATTGTTGGTGGGAATATAAGCTGCTTCAACCACTCTGGAAATCAGTCTGGTGGTTCCTCAGAAAATTGGACATAGTAATACCGAAGATCCTGCAATACCTCTACTGGGCATATATCCAGAAGATGTTCCGTCTGGTAATAAGGACACATGTTCCACTATGTGCATAGCAGCCTTATTCATAATAGCTAGTTTACCTTTTTCTAAGAGTTTCTTGTTTAGTGAAACAGCTCCCTGTGTGTCCCTGGAAAGATTGCTGAAGAACATTTTGCTTGGAGCTGTGAAGCTATCTTCTGCCCTGTTCTTCCCTCTTGAAGCATGTTGGGATAGTGTAAGCTTTCCTTGTTTCATTTCAATGTGTAAATAAGTGTTTTACACAGTTGTACCTATTCCACAGCAGATATCTATCTGTCCTAGACTTTTCTGGCACCTCTATTACTTCTTAAGGGAGTATCATCAACTTATTTTAAATCAAATTGCAAAGCCATTTCCTAGTGTCAAGTGAGGTACCCTCCTGTTCACACAGAGCAGCATTTTCTAACAGCCTATTTGCTTTTCTGAGACCATCTATTCTACTGCTTTTACTGAAGTTTCTTAAAATGAGAGATTCATGTACCATATTTTGCATATATTTTCAGTGTGGGCAGGTTTCCTTTAAGGATTTCCTCCTTCAATTTTGTCACAGTAATCTAATAGTTTTGTTAGATTATAATTACATTAACTTATCAATAAAAATAGGTTACTAGATCTGTAAGATATTAGCCCCATTCTTTAAGTTAACTCACTATAAAATTGTGATTCTCCAAGGATAGTCTGAACGAAAGTGGTTGCATTTATTAAAATGGTAGAAACTGAACAATAATTGTCTTACTTTAATGATTCTAATTATGTAAGTTTTATGTTGGTGCTACAATAAGTTATCACCATATCTGTAGCTTAAAGTATAAAAATATATAACTTTATAGGTGTGGGATGTCATGTTCCAAAAAAAAAATGAATTCATGGAAAGAGCACCACGTATATAAATTCTTGAGGAATCTGAGTTTCACAGTTCTTGCTGCTATGGGCCACACATACCCATTGTTTATAGTAAGGTCCCATAAATGTCAACTTTTGATACTTGCTTAATGGCATTCTGCTTTCCAACAGTGATCATCATGGATTCTTCTTAAATAAATTGTCACAAGATTAAGTCTACCAGCAATAGCTCAGAAATTTCTCCATATAAGAACCTTTATCTTAGCTGTATCCACAAATTCCTCTTGTCCTGTAAATATCATAAGAATATCACAGAGTGTGGGCTTTGGGAGTAGTGATTATTATTACTTCTACAACTCTGGAGAACATTGATTTTTCAACATCTATTAATTATGATCTTTTAAGATAGATATGAGTAATTCTAACAGAAATAATACAAATAACTGATGACAAAGCTGGGAATCAAATCCCAGGTCTATGTGGTACAACAAAGATATTCTTATTTATTATGCTACTATGATCTCACAGTCAATCCTATATGTTTAATTATGACTTGTATACTTATATTTTCCACATACAATTGCAGTATTTATTTCTCCATGGAGACATCACCCCAGCTTTGTCACTAGTTATTTGTATTATTTCTGCTAGAATTACTTGTATCTAGCTTAAGAGAAATGCAACAATACACTTACTTGATGATGTCTTAGATATTAGCCCAAAAGTTTGGAGTGCCCAAGATACAATTCACAGAACACATGAAGCTCAAGAAGAAGGAAGTCCAAAATGTGGTTGCTCCATTCTTTCTTAGAACGGAGAACAAAATATTCACTGGATCAAATGGGCGAAAAGTGTAGAACAGAAACTGAAGGAAGGGCCATACAGAGACTGCTCCACCTGGAGATCCATCCCATATATAGTCACCAAACCCAGATGTTTTTGTGGATGCCAGGAAGTGCTTGCTGAAAGGAGTATGATATAGCTGTCTCATGAGAGGCTCTGCCAGAACCTGACAAATACAGAGCCTGACAAATGCTCACAGCCAACCATTGGAATGAATGTGTGGTCCCCAATGGAGGAATTAGAGAAAGGACTTAAGGAGCTGGAGGGGTTTGTAACCCCATGGGAAGAACAACAATATGAACCAACCAGAGCCCCCAGAGCCCCCATGGATTAAACCACCAACCAAAGGGTACAGATAGAGGGACCCATGGATGGCCTTGTTAGGCATCAGTTGGAGAAGAGGCCCTTGGTTGTGTGAAGGCTGGATGCCCCAATGTGGAAAATGCGAGGGCGGGAAGGAAGGGGTGGATGTGTGGGTGGAGGCTAAGAAGAAAAGCAGAAAATAGGATGGCTGAAAACAGAATATTTCAAGACTGTCATTGTAGATTTCAGATCTCCTTACTTTTTTTCAATTGCTATTTAATAATCCTTTTAGGGGCTGGTGAGATGGCTCAGCGGGTAAGAGCACCCAACTGCTCTTCCAAAGGTGATAAGTTCAAATCCCAGCAACCACATGGTGGCTCACAACCATCAGAAACAAGATCTGGCTCCCTCTTCTGGAGTGTCTGAGGACAGCTACAGTGTACTTACATATAATAAAATAAAATAAATCTTTAAAAAAAAATAATAATCCTTTTAAAGATTGGGTTCAGTACAAACTTAGTGACAAAACTTGATAGTAAGTGAGTTTGAGGAAGCATAAGAGGAAGGAATGTAGAAAAACAACAGAATATTCTAAATGTGCGTTTTCATTTTAAACAAAGCAAAGGAATGAGGTGGCTACAAATGATGAAGACCTCTGACCCTGTATAATAGGGGACTTGGAGAATATTAGCAGCCCTGGAAACAGTCTAGTGGGATAAAGGAAAGAATTTAATGTTGCAACAAAACTGAATACAGTGAAGGGTTGTGTCTGTGAGGTACCATGTGACTCCCTATGTGAGCAGAATGCTGGGTATTGGTCTATCTCAGAGTTTGTCACAGGCAACATAAATGTGGCCTAGAAGACAGACTGAAGAAGAGAGCATGTGGAAATCCTTCCCATAATGTTCTTTATTTTTCAAAACAATATTAAAATGCCTAGATCTTTCCAGAACACTAGAGAATAAACTGGTTTGGGTGACATAGAGTTTTCTGTTTTCTGTGGGACTATGTTTTGTCTCATCTTAAAGAATTTCTGTACTCTTTCTTACGTTTAAGACTTTCCTTTGGTACTTTTCATGTTAAGCCATTTTTTTATTAGTGATCTATAATTAATCACTTATATACTGTGTCTTTTCTTGGTCTCCTCTTTTCCCTTCATCTTGTTACACAGATATCTGATTGTAACCTGTTGTTTACCTCCATTCCTAATGAAACCAGTTTTCAATTGTATGAATTATCATCCAGTCACAAACTCTATTGTACAGTGTTTAGGTTCTGTAGTTTTGGGAAAACTATACTGCGCTTGGCAGTCTTCATGTCAACTTCAAGTTAATGTTTCCTTTATTCTTTGATCATCATTCAGAAAGTTTCCTTCTCCTTTTCTAAGCATCTGTTCTCACCCTCCTTTGTGAAGATCAAGTGTGTCTTTTCTTGTGTCCTTCTATGTTTGATCCTGTCTAATGCTTTTCTCTTTCTGCAAAGTTATTGCGACAGTCCAGTCTGTGGACCTTATTTTATTTCTGAAAGGATTTTAAATATACATTCTGGCTTAACTTTTTTCTTGATTTCAGACATATGTGTACTAATATCTCCTGCAAAAAGAAGAAAAACTGAGATTCAAACACCTTTCGAATTTCTGCTCATAGAACTTATACTGCACTATATTTGTATTATAACTAGCTCTAAATCACAAACTCAAGAGTCACAGTGATGATATTTAACATCCTTTACAAAAGTGCTTGCATCATAATTTATTCTGACAAATACTTTCTTTTTCTTACATTGTGTTTGGTTGACTCTCTAATGCTATTTCTAATAATGCTATTCAGACTTATATTCATAACAAAACAATTTATTTTTATTTAATTGTTCTACATATAATTCAATATTTTCATCACAAAAGAAATTAATTTTATCCTTTTTCCCTCTAGGGAGGGAATAGCCCTAACACCCATAACTAATATTTTCAAATTCAAACTCTAAGTGATATGATTAGAAAATAGGGTCTTTTAGGAATAAAATAAGTCATTATAGTAAACTACTGGTAATAAGATTCATATACTATCTTATTTTACTGAGAGGGAGAGAGAGAGAGAGAGAGGGAGCGAGAGCAAGAGCTAGAGAGAGAGAGAGAGAGAGAGAGAGAGAGAGAGAGAGAGAGAGATCCACTGTCCCCTTCCTTGCTCTTTCGATTCCTTGCTCCTACCAATGGTAAAACACTGTAATAGAGTGATTACAAGCTGATCCAGGAGACAAACCTGCTGGTGGTAAATATCAGTAATTTTGGCACAGGGAAGCTGAAGCAAGAATCCCACAAATAAACTTGCAATGTGAGTTACATTATAGTAGACTTCAAGATAACTCTAGCTAGAGTATAAAACCTCATCTCAAACAAACAGTAAACCCCTAAATAAAAATTAACCAACCAAACAAAAATTAGCCAGGAATCATGTCCTTACTCAACATATAAATTATTTAGTATCCTAATCTATGATGTTTTAGACTCTGGTTTTCTAAAAATTAAACATTTCTAGATCAATCTTCCATGTCAATTATTATATTGTTACTAGAAGTCTTACTTAAATTAGTGCTTTGACAATATTGTCTTGATTATCACTATATGTAAATTTTTTTCTGATTTTTGATTCAATGATATCGAGCTATATACATGTTGATAATGTTCTTTCTTTTAGGAGTCTTAAATAAAGTCTACTCAGTCTTTATAATGACTTGGTGTCAATCCAAATTATGATTTTTACAAAATGTCAAACTTTGAAACTGAGTTTATTGTGCTTACTTACAGAGGGTAGATAAGAGGTTTGTAAGGATACTATGGATGAATCCAAGAAAGCCATACTGGAATGTCTTCACCCAGCCTGGTTGATGGTGTCCCAATACCAAAATAGTAGCACTAGAAAATATTTAAAATTCAATTGTATCTCCTTATATTACATTTTTTCTTGGTGAGACCCTCTTCTCTTTCTTTATCTTACCAACATCATTATTTACTATTTCATTTAAATAGTATCTCCCTCTGAATCCTTTCCTACAAACTCAGAGTATGCTACATGTAATGTCATTTTCACAGGAGCATTTGCATTTATGTAACTCATTCCTCAACTAATAATTATAGCCATACATTATCCTAGTCACACTTCAGTATACGGCATAGTAATTTACACACTGTATGCAGTAAAGATTATTCTGAATCTGTTGGCTCTGGATTTTTTTTGAGGACTGGCTGTTTGTAGAGTTATACCCTATATGGAATCAGTGATATTATTTCTCTTTTTGTAATACTTGTGTCTCCAGTTCAAAAAAGGCTTCTTTTAAATATAGATGCTTTCACTCAGCCTTCATATTAAATAATAATGTTTACAATAATAACACTGATGACTAGCGCAAACAAGTATTAATAACATAATATTTTGACATATATTTACACTAGTATAGGCTTGTCCCAGAGAGTCACACTATTAGGAGGTGTGGCCTTTTTGGAGTATGTGTGGCCTTATTGGAATAGGTGTGTCACTTTGGGTGTGGACTTTAAGATCCTTGCTGCCTGGCCTCAGTCTCCTCCTAGCACTATTCAGATTGAGATGTACAACTCTCACGTCCTCCTGCATCATGCCTGCCTGGACATTGTCATGTTCCCACCTTGATGATAATGGACTGAACCTCAGAACCTGTAAGCCAGCCCCAATTAAATGTTGTCCTTTTAAGAGTTGTCATGGTAATAGTGTCTCTTCACAGCAGTAAAACCCTAACTAAGCCACTCACCATAATGTTGTCAGCCTATGTTTCTATCTACAAGCCTTTCTAAAATCTCACAGGGACATTTGCATTGATGTAACTCATTCTTTGAATAATAATTATGGCTATAACCGTTTGACACAACTGTGGTATTCCTCTCATCCTTAAGTGCACAGCATAGTGATTTGGACCTTACAGGACTCAAGGCTTTTGCTAAATCCACAAAGCTACCAAGCCAGAGGCAAGCCGAATGTGTGACTTACTCCTTGACTCTGAGAATCAAAATTTTAGCTCTTGTTAAAAATCACATCAGACTTCTTGCCATGATAATTTAAGGTAAAAACAACTATTGTACTTGATCTCTTCTATTTTATTCAGTTTTATTCCATCCCCTGCTTTATCATTATACAAGTTACGCTCATTCTCTCAGACTATGCTCACTGCCATTGTACATGTATAGAATGACTTAATTCATTGTCTTTGCTTTTCATTCGTTGAATTTAATTCAGAAAGTTTTTATAGGCCCATGTCTAGGCTCTGATTGTCATTAGATTATCACAGGACACCTCTTCAATGACTGTGAAGCATATATCTAGAAAGAGAAGGGATCTTTAAATTACCAATATTCAGGATAAGCTGCAGCAACAAGGAAAATAGAGGCATATAGCTGTCCAGCCAGGGGCCTCCTAACCTAGACTGATTTTCTGTTCTTATCACTCAAGGTTTTCTCCATTGGGAAACAAGAGCATGCACACCAATCTGCTTCCTGTCAATCCCTAGAAAATGGAGAACAACAAGATCCATAGAACAAGCCAGGGCTACAGTCAGTTATTGTTTGGAATGAATTATTTAACTGATCAAGGTTTTGGTACAAAAAAAAAAAAAGGTATTTTATGTTTTGTTTGGTTTTCTAGTCTAGAGAAGAAACAAAAGTAGAAAACTTAACAGCTGTTCAATGAAGTGACTGGAGTTAGGGGTTAGAAAAACAGCAGATAAATGAGGCCGGAGACCCAAGACTAGTTCATGTGCATGTATTGATAGGTAAAAGATAGGGATCATGAATCAATGCTTGATGAGAATGGCAGGTCTTGATCAGTGTTGGCCTGTACGTCACAGCATCGGGGATAAGAGCTACTCAGTACCCAGGTCTAAGGCAGTACCAAGGCGAGTGAATGCTGAATTATCCTGTTGCTAAGCCACTGTTTTGGAAATGAAATCTAGGGTGGGTGATAATAAAACAAGTGAAAAGCTCACTGCCATCCTCTGTCCTCAAACACTCAACTATAACCAAACAGAAAACAGATTTTATGTAACGTTTGAGTGTATAGACGTATCCAGTTATACATGGATTGTGAATTTTCTTTGAATTGGCCATATTTCACACATCTGTAAACATTTGCTGAAGTCCTATAATGCTGAACACAAGGCAGGCATTGTTAATGTGGTACCTGATTTTGGAGAACAGACCATAAGAAAATAAATAAAAATGAACAAATACAAATTTACGTTTTTTGATTAGATGAGGGAAGGAAAATTATCTGGAGAAGAGGGAGCTATGCTGAGGGCAAGGTTTGGAAGAAGAACAGCTATGGAGATCACATGGATGATCCCTGAGAAAAGCTCAGAGCACATACACAGAGCAAGATGCCTGGAACATAAGCCATCTCAGTAGCAGCACTTGGTTATATGACCCACCAGAGACCGGTAAGGATTTATGCGTGTTTCCAGACATTAGAAATCTTTCAGTAAGGCAGAGATATATCATGGGCTTAACTAGAATTTTGGGAAGGAAGGAATCATATAGCTTACTGAACCACATTTGAATGCAATCTAAAATTTATTGTTTAGTGTGAGCTACTTCAGGGAATGTGTTTTTCTATACTTCACTCTTTACTTATAAATATGAAAATACTACCATCAGGAGATTGCTGTAGGTATTATTGGAGTTAATAAAGGTACTAAGAAGTGTGCTATAAGTTTTATTAGAGATATACTTGTGGGTCAGGTCCAATAACTTGGAAGAGAACAGATACTCACAGACACACATTAACTAACCATATAAGCCAAGGGGTATGCACATATGTATAGTCCAAATAAAATGTGTAACAGAATTTTGAGAAAACAAATAGTTAAAAGAGAAACAGCAAGGTAAACTGTAGATTGGTAAAACAGGATGAAATACTAAATATTAACCACGAATTCTTCAATATACTTCACCCCTTTAAAATCACTTTCTTGCTAATAACTGTGTATATAAATAATTTTACCTTATATGACTGTTTTGTATAATACTATGGTAACTATGCAGTAATATATATATATATATATATATATATATATATATATGACAAAAGGCCATGCCATTTTCAGGGGCAATAACTTTTAACTATAGATTTGTTGCTTGTCATACCAAAAGAAGTATTACTAATTAATTCATTTATTTACAGAACTTTATTGACAAACAAACCCCAAATATCTGTCTACTAATTTTCTAGTGATTTGAAAAACAAGTTAAAATAAATTATGATTTTTGAGCTAATAATATTTTGTAAAGTTTGAATTAGTTAAAAGTTAAATGCTTGTGAGATAATTGCCCCCAAAATGTCAGTTCACATATAAATATGCCTCCATATTCTTTTTTAAAATGGCAAGCAAGTTAGTTTTAAGGTTCTGTCAGCTTGACTGAATTCTAGAAGGGTTTGTAGCACATTCTTTCATGGTTTACATTAGAATATTTGCAACTGTAGGTTCTGTGTCTGTTCTTTTGTGATGAAACTATTCCTGAGAATATTTTTCCATCTTTGTGATCTAAGAATATCCTAAGAACCTGGGAGTCATGGCCATGAAAGAAATACCAATACCATAACAGATGACAGCACCCTGTGGATGTCCTGGTATCCCAGATAACAAACAGAGATGCCTAAAATCTGGGGAAAGCATGTGCTTTTCACTTTCCAGAATCCCACTGTAGGTCTAGCTCTTCTCTCCGGGTTCTCTTAAGGCTCATCCATGCACAGAGACATCCTCTTGCTTCTCCTTTCAGACAGTTCTATGTTGTCTTTTCTTTATTGCAGTGCCCTTATTCAAGTTATTTTATTTATTTATTTTTATCTGGAATAGTTATTCTTTGGCACTCCTAGATGTACCCACTGTATGAATAAATAAATATCTTATAAACAATTGTGTTCAGAATTTTCGATGTGTATCAAAGGAGAGAAGGCGTGAGTATGCTTGGAGATGATTACTACACCCATGTTCATAATAGTGTCAATGAGAAGAAACATTTTATTCACAATTGGATTATGCAGAAACAAAGAAAGTGGCAGTAATAACCATTATTCATTATTATTTAAGATAATAAATTTTATAATAATTATTTAAAACTTAATATCTGACAAAGTTGAAATTTAAGTACACTTGATCTCAAAGAGAACAACTTGAGAGTGTATCCATATATGTTTATACATACATAGCTTGTGAGTAAAAACACAAGAGCAGTAATTCTCAACCTATGAGTCATGAATTTTTTGGCCATTGCATATTAGATATCCTGCATGTCGGATATTTACATTATGACTTATAACTAGCAAAATAATAGTTGTGGGGTAGCAAGAAATTAATTTCATGGTTGGAGGTCACCAAACACAAGTAACTTTATTAAAGGGTCACAGCGTTAGGAAGTTTGAGAATCACTGATCATTAGATTTATTTCTTTAGATTCGGTGTAAAGCAAGTATAATGGAAGTGTACTGTGTAAATGATTTTCCTCTGGGAATGAAGCTATTCAAAGCAGTAAGAATAATTTTAAATATGTGCATTTTCCCAAGAAGTAGGCAATGTGAAAATTTAGCTGTGAAATTCATGCGTATTATCTTAATGTAACATGAATTCTATCAACTATTTTGAACCAAATTATCATATTTATTAGAGCCATTCTACACACTAGACCAAACAAAGCAAGACAAAAAATTAGTAATTTGCACTTGCATGGTAATTTTTGGGATCTAATGTTTTAAGCTCAAAATAGACAATATGCTTCTATAACTTGTAGTTTAGGTGATGATGGGTAAATAAATTTCAGGACCCACAAAAGAAATCCAGCCCATTAAATAATGCTTATCATTTTTCAGAAGTAGGCAGTTTGGCCAGAATTTGTACAAACAAACAAACAAACAAACAATACACAAAAGGAATCTGCAGCCAAGTTTTCCTGTCTTGAGTTAAGTGAGTTGCCTTGGCAGCTGACATCAGTGATTTACTATCTAACAGACATCTCGGGAACTGCAGTGATTTATCCCCCACATCACTGGGGAGGGGAAGAAGGATTCCATTACATCTGCATGACAGTGATAAGCACAATTCAATTTCCAAATTTATGACAGGAATAGAATAAACCTGTTTAAACCTAAAATCACATAAATTTGACTTTTCTCCTTATAAATATAAGGTAGTCCTCTAACTCACTTTTTGTTCTGAGAACTTTGCTGAGTAAAACCAAGCAGATTGCCAATCTTCTATTATTTTTACTTTACAACTTTTTAAATCTACTGTTTAAGTGGCATGCAAACATACTGTAAAATCAGTCCATTTATGATATCTACATAATCATCAAAATGAATTAAGGAAGAGATTGAGCTACTTCTTTGTTATCAATATTAAACAACAAGGACTTACATATAAATAATAGAGGAAGAACTGGTCAGTAGTGGCCTGTCACATCTATCATATATTTTATCATTGATATTTGACATAGCTTTGCAAATTTTTGCATATATCATTTAAATCACAATGTACTAAGAAGACCTACCCTCTATTGAGAGACTTGCTTGGCTACAGGCATAGCCTACTTCAAGGCACTGTATACTCTACTGCTAAGAGTCTCAACTAGAGTCATCCTGAGGTAAAATCCCTGGCCTTCCCTTAATCCCAGGTCTCTATCTCTGCCAGATCACAGTACAGAGATGCCATTCCTATCCCCATCCCTGCACCCATTTCCATTCTCTCTCTTCTGCTCTCTCTGTACCTGATCCTTACCCCTATCCCTACTCCTCTCCCCATCCCACTTCCCATCCAGGTCCCTGCTTTCTGTGACTATATTGTTATCCTTTCTAACTGAGATTCAAGCATCCTCACTTGGGCCTTCCTTGTTTAGCTTGTTGGTTCTGTGGACTATAGCATGGGTATCCTGTATTTTATGACTAATATCCACTTATAAGTGAGTTGATACAATTCAGATCCCTTTGGGTCTAGGTTACCTCACTCAACCTGAGTGGAGGATGACCCTGAAGTTGTTGCTTGCTTGTGGATCACATTCCTGTAACTGGGCAGTCTTGTCAGGTCACAGTGGTAGAGGATGAGTCTAGTTCTGCAGTGACTATGTGCCAGGGTAAGGTGACAGCCAAGAGGGCCTCCCGTTCTCAGAGAAGAAGCAAAGTGGAGAATGGAGTAAGGACACGCATAAGAGAGTAATGAGAGGAGGGGGTTGATATTGAGAGGTAAAGTGAATAAATAAACAAGTTAAAGAAAAAAAAGGGGGGGGGGGAAGAGAGCTCCCATCAGTGTCTGGGAAAATGTCTCAATAGTTAAGAACATTTGTAGATTTTATGAACCAGAATAGAGCTATAGTTTGGTTCCCATCATCTACATTGGGCAACTCATAATGCCCTCTCTGTTTCCAGCTCCAGGGGATTCTTTACTGCAGTCTGGCATCTCAGGAGATTGGGACTCATGAATATGTTCTCAGACAAACACTCATATACATACACGTAATTCAACATAATATAAATACTCCAAAGTAAAAGGAAGCCCATGATTAAAAGCATTGGCTTATCTTCCTAAAGGCCCAGGTTTGATTTCCAACACACAAATGGCAGCGTAGAAATGACATGCAACTCAAGTTCCAAGGACTCAACTGGCTTCTGTGGGAACAGGGTACACACATGGTGCAGAATATACATGCAGGCAAATCACATCAAATGATAACATATTTTTTAATTAATAATAACAAGAACATTCATTTATAAATAAATATATTTGTTGCACGATTAACATCTCTTAAGGTGTTCAGAGTTCTTAAAATATTTACATTTGCTCTGAACTGTAGTACTTTTTAAATTAAGCTTCATAGATTTAGTTGGATTATGCTAGCTTAGCTTTAAAAACCTAAAGCCCATTAGATTAGTTTTTATGCATGAGAAAATCTTTCTTAGAATATAAATATGTGTTGCTGTTTGTGTACCTATTTGGGGGCTGACAGCTAATTATTGGTTAAAGACGAGTATTAGGATATTTCCTTAAGTGATTCACAAAATGAATGGGGGAGGGATTCAAAAGTAAATTATGCTTCTTTACAAAAGATAAAAACACTCCTTAAATGTTATTCCCAATTTAATCATTATTATGTGGCTAGTTTTGGTGGTTATGATATTTTGTAAAATTTGAATTAGTTGAAAAGAGCTTGTGAGATGATTGCTCCCCCCCCCAAATGTGAGGTCACTTTTTAGTCATGCTTCAATATTCTTTCTTTTTAATATGAAAGCAAGTCGGCTTTAAGTAGCTCTCAGCTTGATTAAATTCTACAAGGGTTTGTGGCACCTTCTAACCAGGACCTCCTAGTCCTTTAAAGGTTTACATTAGAAAATTTACAGTTGAGTTTTAAGTTTTCAAATCTTAATAAATAGGAATATCTGATATCCTGCATAACATCTATTTTCATTATTATTTCTAACAAAAGCAAAATTATAGTCCTGAAATAGTAAGAAAATAATTTTATGGTTGGAGACCACTGCAACATGTAGAACTGTATTAAAGAGTCACAGTATTAGGATGGTGAAAGTTTACAACATTCTTCCTTAGTGTCCTTAAGAGTTGTAATACCAACATTTGTGAAACCACACTTGATAGTGACAAATAAAACAACAAAAGAAAGGTCTCCAGTCATTCACCCTGAATACCAATACAGCATTAAATATACTTCTATTGAATTTTATCCATTTCACAGGAGTACACTCTGAGTAATACAAAATAAAGGAAAATATTTTTATGTGTTGTATAGCCAATGACGTTTTTTGTGACATAAATTATTCTATGCTTTTAAATGAATCACAATTTTTCCATGGCTACTTATGTCAATCCCAATTTATTGGTATTTTCTGGGTAGTTTACATGTTCAACTATAGAGTAAATGACTAGATTCAACAGAAATTTTGTCTTTGTTGACATATGTAAAGATATTAAGGGGCTTACGTTATATGTGACTAGATATAACGTTACGAGAGTTATTATTTACAGCAAAATAATAATGTTTATATTTTTAAGTAGCCCTATAAACAAAAGAATCAGAAAGGTAAATCAGGAAACAGAAGTTGTTATATCAACCAAGATATCTGGTCAGTAAAAGATAGACAATAAATTTTGGATGCCAAGCATGCAGGCTGAAGTTGCTGTGTGTTAATTACTATGTTCCTCAATGAATTTTGGTAAGTGAGCAATTGTCTTTCGTTAGTATTTTTAAGTTAGAAATGGAGACATGGAGGTAAAGGGATGTGGTACCCCTTCTCCACCAACATAGTTGGTGCAATGACCAGAGCTGTGCCGCACCCAGTGGCACCTGTTGTTTTGTTAATTAGGCTAAGAGAGCCCGCTCCCATCTGCAGCCAGGTTCTGCACATCTCCTAGGTCACCCGGCTCTGCCCAGCTTACCACAGGCCCACCTACGACCAGCTCACCTGCGCAACCTGCGAGATGTCACAGACTTCAGGGTTCCCGCCAAACTCCAGAATGCCTGCACAGAAGACTGGGGGCGGGCCTCCCCTTCCTTTATCCCCAAATGCTTGTCCACCATTAAACAGTCTTTCTAAGCAGAAACAACCATGTAGCCTCCGAGTTCTTCTTTCTTCCCCCACTCCCTTAGTTTCGTTTCAGCTTCGGGCCAATCATCCAGGAACCCCGTCCACTGCGGGCAGTGGACCCCAACAAAGGGAGAGAGGGATCTGGGAAGGTGAGAGGAAGGTGAGGGAAAGGGAGGGGGCAGTTCAGGTGTGGGAGAAGATGGGGGAGAACTACAGAGGGTCAGAAATTTGAAAATAGGTGTGTAAAATGCGAGAGAGGGAATAGGATTAGCAACTAGAAAGTCTCAGATGCCAGGGACCCAAGAGATTTCCAGAACCCAACAGAGAGGACTTTAGCCAAAATGCCCATATCCAGTGGATAGGCATGGCCCCCAGTGGAGGGATGGGGCCACACACCTACCTCAAAAATTTTAATCCAGAATTCTTCCTGTCAAAAAGAAATGCATGGACAAAGTGTGGAGCAGAAACTGAAGGAAAGGCCATCCAGAGACTGCCATACCTACATCCCATTTGTTAACACCAAACCCAGACTCTATTGCTGATGCCAAGAAATGCTTACTGACAGGAGCTTCATATAGCTGTCCCCTGAGAGGCTCTGCCAGAGCTTGACATGTTCAGATGTGGATGTACACAGCCAAACATTATACTGAGCACGGGGGAGGGGGGATTACTCCAATGGAGAAGTTAGGGAAAGGACCATAGGAACTGAAGGGGTTTGCATCCTCCTAGGAAGAACAACAATATCAATCAACCAAACCCTCCAGAGCTCATAAGGACTAAACCAAAACCGAAGAGTACATAGGGAGTACCTATGGCTCAAGCTCGCTATGTATCAGAGGATGGCCTTATCTGGCATCACAAGGAGGGAATACCTTTGGTCCTGTGGAGGCTAGATGACCCAGGATAGGGGAATGCTATGGCAACAAGACAGGAATGGGTGGAGAGTTGGGAGAGCACCCTCACAGTGGCAGAGGGAGGAAGGAGGGAATAGAAGGCTTGTTGATGGGAAACTTGGAAGGGGATAACATTTTAAATGTAATTAAATACAATAACCAATAACATATGGAAAACAAACCAAACATAAGATAACACATGCTGCCTCCTCATATAACCTGGAATAGTAATACCGGAAGGCATTACATCAGAGATGCAAAGACTGGTAATTGATAAAGCTAGAAGTGGGGATAAACAGGGAGGGAGAGTGCACAGGAAACACTAACTTCATATCCGGATAACCACAATAAAATTATGCTATGACATTAATTCTCCTATTTATGAAGGCTCAAGCAATTGTAATAGGTGCTAAAAGAAGAAAGTTGCCATGATAAACTTACATCAGTGCTCACGCTTGGCTGAGATACTGTTTCCACCTAAATATTCATATAATGAGTTTGATAAACTTACAGATTCAACTTTAAAATTCAAAGATATTTGGCAAAAAAAAAAAAAAAGAAAAGAAAAGAAAAGAAAACACTATCTGGAGCAAACATATTCTGACCTCATTTCTGTCATTATCTCCCAACCAGTGCAATAGCAATTTTAGTAGAATTCATATTTTGAAGTATAGGAAGTAGACAGCTTCTCAGCAGGCAGAGAAGAAGAAGAAAAAAAAAAGTATCAAGGTAGCTTAATACAAATTTTCAGTTATACATTTAACATGGCTGACTTCCTGCTTCTTTTCTCTGCGGAGTGGTGGTGGGTTGCCAGGAGGAGGCTTTAGTGGTGTACAATAATCAGTTTCCCTTTCTTTGTCCATATTATCCAGTCTTATCTAGCCATCCAAACCAGCAAGGGAAGAAGGAAATTCATCACACACTAAAACCTAAAAATTTTGGCTCTGCTGAACAAACTCAGATAACGATCTCACCTGAAATGTCCATCTCTTTTTGTGCTTTGATGTATGTTTTTATTTGTGTGTGTGCACGTGTGTGTGTGTGTGCATGTGTGTGTGTGTGTGTGTGTGTGTGTGTGTGTGTGTGTGTTTATTCGCATGCAAGTGCAAACTTCTGCATTGAGTACGATGTGGCTGAGTGTTGAGGTCTTGCTTTTTTTGAGTCCTTATTCATTCCTGAAACAACAGCTGACCTCCTGATCAAAGCATCAATTGTAGTATAAGTAACTAAGAGAAAAACTTTTACAAAGATTGTCTATCAGTTGCTTGCAAATCCAATTGTGTATGAGCAGCAACAGGTTTTGGAAAGAAATCCTTCACAGACATTGAGTCCTGAGTAAAGGGAGTCCTGTCTCTAAGATGAATGGTGATTGATAGCTTTTTATTTCAAATGGTTTTTGTGTTGCAAGTTAGTCCTATCATATGACTAGTAACTATACTTCTTCATGTGCAAAAGCAAAAGGTTATAAAAACCAAAATGCTTTTGAAAGTTAACATAAATATATAAAGTAGAACTAGGTCTGAAATGTGCTATTCATATTCACATCTTGGGAAGGAACTTTTAATTGTCAATGGTTTGCTTTTTAAAAATATCAAGTGATGTTACTTGGATATGCTCTTTCATATCTTTGATTAATTCTCACTATTATACAAATATCTGTTTTATATGCTGTGAGAAATACTCCTGAACATGATTTTACTATTCCCATAAGTAAGAAATTGAGTCATAGTTTTTCATAAAAGACTCAAAAAACCCCACTTATTTTAGCATTTGGATCAAAATAAAAAAAATCTAAACAGATTAGTTGAAATTTGCATACGATAGGACAGATGAATTATAAATCATCAAAAAGTCCTCAGCATTGTTGTATTCATTATTTTCTATTCTTGTAATCATGTGTTTGATATGTATATAAAGATTGTTTATAAAAAAAAGATTGTTTAAAATTACATTTTATTGCTGCAGATTCATTACACATTTTCCTTGCTATGCACAAAACAAAAGTCAATGCAATATTTAATTGCATAATGTTTATTTTCAATGTCAGCTTCACCTTAGGCATTGAAAATATGTCTGTTATAATTTAAATACAACTGCAATAAACAGTTATTAACATTAAAGCAAAAAAAAAGAAATTATATATCACTCTCTATACAAAATATACTGGGTGCAGTCATTCTCCTCAGTAAATCTCAGCTACCATTCTCTTCAGCGAGATCCAAGTTACCTTTGAAGATGCTCAATGATACACAAAAATAAAATACTAATTAGCAACCAAACTCCATGATTCACCTTCCTCAGAGTTTTATGCATGTTTATGGAGACTTTTCAGTGATGCAGCTATTTGGGAGTAATCTATACTCCTGGAAGTAACACCTCACCTGTATTCTGTAAGAAAGACTTTGATGAAATCATTCTTTGGTATATCATTGGTGTCCATATGGACGAGTGAGCACTGGTTCTCCCAAAGAAAAGTTAATACAGCAACACTGGAATGAGTTTGACATGTGTCATTAAGACTTTTATAGATTTTCCCCTCAGGACCACGAGGCACAACCCTTACTGTAAATCTTATAGGATCGCCTAGTCAGTGCTTACTTAGGTCTAAACCAGAGAATATTATGTGTGCTTCTCATGAAGACAAGGTGGTAAAACACGTGAAAATTATAACATTAGTCTTAACAAAAATCAAGTACTCAAACATGATCATTTTATTCCTTCTCCTTACAGGTTTCACTTTTGATTATAGTTTTTTAACTTTTTGTTGGTTTGTTGTCAATTTCACATGATGTGCCTCAGTCTCCACTCATGTCCCTGCCCCTCCATATCTACCCTCTGCCTTTGTAAGTCCCCCACAAAAACAAACTACAAACAAACACAGAAAATCAAAAAGTAAAAACAAATATCCCAAGGTGGAAGCTGTGGTGTGTTGCACAATATATCCTTTTGCCCCAAGAGCTTTACTTTTGAATGTTATTGCAATAAGACGCTGGTTTGGTTTGAAGCCTCTGGCCTCTGCTACACCATCAATACTGAATCCTCAGTGGGGCTCTTCTTGGATAGCCTCTTGTTGTTCTGTGTCCTGGAGATTCTTACAGCTTGAGTTCTGCAGGACCACCTCCTTTCACATGCTCAGTGCTTAATAGATGGGATAAATGTTTGGATATGCCAACTCAAAAGTCCTGGATTTTGGCCATGATGGTAGCTGATTTGATCAGCCTACCAGATCTCCTTCACAAGTTCTCCTACTATGCCCAGGAGGAGGGTGGGGTCAGCTCACCTGCTTGGCAGAGCAGGTAAAGGGTAGAACCTGTGCCCTGCTCTCACCCTGTAGGGACCATCCTTCCTGTGCCCATATCAGCATGCTCAGCTCTCACATGCTACCCAGGTGAGGCGCAGGGACAGCTCCCCTGCATGCTGCAGCTTGCAAGTGATATCTCAAACTTTTTCTTATATTACAGTATTTCAAATATGACTATCTTTAATTATTCTTCCTAACTGCCATTATCATTATGCGTACATAAGCAATATACCTTATTTTCAAATGTTCAAGCTAGTAATTCTGCAACAGTGTGTTGGAGTTGTAGGATTTTACTCAAGCTAAAGAAGTAATCAAGTATACATTTTAAGTAGTAAAAAAAAATATGTTAGGAATGTGTAAGTAGAAGCGTGACTCAATGAACAGCAGAAAATAATGACTTTGCGTTGACTGAAATAAATTCAGTCAATTTGAAAGTTTTAGGAATCAAAGTTTGACAGATAATGTGATATAAATAGTAAATATTAGAAGATTGACTATCATGAATTTTTAATGTGCAGGGTGACAGTTAATGTTACCTATGACCTGATTGGACATTGTTATGCCATGAAAAGTAACCAAAAATTATCTTAATGTTATTGGGGTTTGCTTTTGTTATGTGAATTTTGACAAACACACACAATTCATTAATTTCTAGCACAAGGTAAATATAGAGCATTTCCTCACAACTGTTGTTAATTGCTCTGTTTCTCCTTTTGTTAGTGCTCCTCCTTGTCCTCTTCCTCCTCTTCCTCCTCCTCCTCCTCTTTTTCTTATTCTTCTCTTCCTCCTCTTTTTTCTCTTTCTTCTTTCAAACTTCATGCAGGACCTGGAGAGATAGCTTACCCTGTAAGCTATGAGCCCACAGTTCAAGTCTCCTATACCATATAAAACCTGGGTAAAACAGCATTTGACTATGATCCCAACACCAGTGGCAAAGGTTGTTCAAGGAAGGAGGATCCATGCATTTCTCTGGCCAGACAGTCAAGCCAAATCTGTAAGTTCAGATCCAATAAGAATTCTGATCAAAGAAACAAAAAAGGAGAGTTATTGAGGAAAACAACTGACATCTCAGTAGGTACATAGAAAGAAATAGAGACACACACAAAAAAACCAATCATAAGTAGTAATAGAATGGCACATTTTCCCTCTGTGGGGAGGTAAAGGATCATTTTCTTCCTTCTAGAAAGGAGCACAATGAGAAGGAATTTCCTATGATCTGTGATCGTGTACATCCAGTCTGTTATTAAGCTACTTTATTTATAGTATTCTGTCATAGCAGCTTGAACACATAGATAGAAATCAGTGGAAAGAAGTACAAGTTAGTCCATTAGGATTATGGAATCCAGGTGAACAGAGATTTTTGAATAGGAAGGTAGAGTCAGAGAGGGAAATGAGGAAAGGAACACAAAAACCAGGAGACACATAACTGATGATAACAGGGTATGTCAACAACTGGCCACATAAAGCAGAGAACATGAAAAAGCAGTTTTAAAATGTCTTTTTTTTTTTTTTTCAAGACAGGGTTTCTCTGTATAGCCTTGGCTGTCCTGGAACTCACTTTATAGACCAGGCTGGCCTCGAACTCAGAAATCTGCCTGCCTCTGCCTCCCAAGTGCTGGGATTAAAGGCTTGCACCACCACTGCCCAACTTAAAAGGTCTTTTTTTGAGACCAGGGATGATAGAAAATAGATCTACTTTCTGTTTCTCTGCTTTCTCCAAAATGACCATGTCTACCTACTAGCAATGCCTGACTATATGACAGAAGCTTAGAGGACAAACCAGAACACACAAGTTAGGGACTATAGGACTGAACAGCTCCTACCCCTGATCATACGTCCCTCAGTTTCTCCTATACTTCTTTTTAAACACATGCAGACCAGTACCTTGATGATGTACTGTTTCACTGGACCCCTTGGCTATGCATGTACTCCATTGTCTCCCTATTCCTCTTCATTTTAACATATTTTTGACAGGTAACTATATACATTTTATTTTATTATATTTTTGAAAGGTAACTATGTACTTTTAACCTATGGATTTAAAATTAAATGTCTTATAAAGACTCACCTCTGTGGTCTGTGAATTTCATTCTTTAAGTGTGGAAACTTTGTTCCTTCTTAGAACGGGGAACAAAATACCCATGGAAGGAGTTACAGAGACAAAGTTTAGAGCTAAGATGGAAGGAAAGACCATCCAGAGACTGCCCCACCCATAAACAACCACCAAACCAGGACACTATTGCATATGCGAGAAGATTTTGCTTATAGGATCCTGACATAGCTCTCTCTTGTGAGTCTATGTCAATGCCTGGCAAATACAGAAGTAGATGCTCACAGTCATCTATTGGATAGAACACATGCCCCTAATTAAGGAGCTAGAAAAAGTACCCAAGGAGCTAAAGGGGTCTGCAACCATATAGGAATAGCAACAATATAAACTAACCAGTACCGCCCCCCTCCCCCAGAGCTGTATCTCTAGTTGCATATGTAGCAAAGGATGGCCTAGTCTGCCATCAAGGGGAAGAGAGGCCCTAGGTATTGCAAAGATCATATGCCCCAGTACAAGGGAATGGCAGAGCCAGGAAGTGGGAGTGGGTGAGTTGGGAAGCAGGGTTGTGGGGGGGGGGTATAGAAGCCTTTAGGATAGCATTTGAAATGTAAAAAAGAAAATATCTAATAAAAAAAGAACTCAACTTCCTTTTGCTCAGTGTGGCTGTGGTAGCTGCTTGGTTTTGTGGTAGCTAGGGCTCAGCTTCACACGAAAATCTTTATTATTTTCAAAGAAAAGGAATAGTGATTTCTATTATTGATTGTCAACTTGACAAACCAGAGGAAAAAAAGAACCTCACTTGAGGAATTTCCTCCATTAGATTAGCATTTAGGCCTGTATGGGTGTGGGGCACTTTCTTTATTTCTGATTGATAAAACAAGGCATATTCACACTCAGCAGGGCCATTCCAGGTCAAGTGGTCCTGGTTTATATAAGGGAGCTGAGAAAACCTCAGGGGCAAAGTCATTGAAGCAGCATTCATCTGTGGCCTCTGATTGATGCTGTTCTTGCATCTACTTCCCTGCCCTGAGTTTGTCCTTTAGTTTTCCTCAATAATAGACTGTGAATTGTCAACAAAACAAAACATTTCTCCCTAAAGCTGCTTTTATTCTGTGCTATAATGACAGCAAAAGATAAGAAACTGGAATAGAAGGATTTAGGAGCTCATTGATATGTGATAACAGTGTCCTTATAACAAATCTGAAAAGTGAAATTTGAAGATGTATAAAATGTCAGGGCCAGCAGAAAGAATGGAAACAGGCAACCTCTGGAGATAGAAAGTTGGGGGGAACCTCCAGAATGTACCAGAGACTTAGGAGGTGAGAGACTCTCAGGATTAAAGGGAGGGACCTTAGATGAAATGCCCAACAGTAGAGAGAAGGAATTTATAGTACCCACCTTCAGCAGGAAGACAGGACATCAAATTAGGGAGAGGTGGTCCATCCCATAGTCACAACTCTGAACCATAACTATTCCTGTCTAAAAGAATTACAGGGATGAAAATAGAGAGGAGCCTGAGGAAAAGAAAGTCCAGCGACAGGCCCAAAGTGGGATACAGCTCAAAGGGACATCCCAAGGCCGGACACTATTACTGAGGCTATGGAGCGCTCACAAAAAGGGACTTAACATGACTGCTCTCTGGAAGACCCAACAAGCAGCTGAAAGAGTCAGATGCAGTTATTTGCCACCAACCAACGAACAGAAGCCGCTGACCCCTGTTGTTGAATTAGGGAAGGCTGAAAGAAGCTGAGGAGAAGGGCGACCCTATAGGATGTCCAGCAGTCTCAATTAATCTGACCCCTGAGATCTCTCACTGGACCACCAAACAGGCAGCATATACCTGCTGATAATAAGGCCCTCAACACACATACAGTAGATAAATGCTGGGTCTGTGTTCCTTCAGAGATGATGTTCCTAACCCTCAAGAGACTGGAGGCCCCAGGGAGTTTAGAGGTCTGGTGGGTTGGGGGGTAGGGACATCCATGTGGAGACAGGGGGGTGACAAGGAGGTATGGGATGTGGTGCAGTCAGAGTGTGGATGGGGTGGGAACAATAAAATATGGAGTTTAAAATAATTAATTAATTAATTTTTAAAAAAGAGTGCTTACCACATAACAACCACCCTCAATCCAAAGGCTTGTACCAATGGTGTCTGTCCATTTTGTCTTAGAAAATTTATGGTCAATAAAGTACGTTACAATTCTTTAAAAAAAAAAAAAAGATGACAAAGGTAATACGACAAAGGTACCTCTAGATGAATGTGAAATATAATCACAGAGGTTAGAGACAGAGATTATATAGGCATTTAAAGTGGTTATAAGGGGTTAATGGTCACTAGCAAGAACATCATGTCTGCAAAAGTGTGGAGACCTATGGAAGAAAGTGGAGATCTGGAGATCAGAGATGGAGAAAGTAGAGACTAGTCTTTAAGATTTAAGGAAGAGAAGAAGAAAATCACTCCCCCTGGGGGATCAATGGTTTCAAAGGCATGATGCCCTGGAGTGGGAGGAATGACATTACTAATGGGCAGCTGCAGGGAGTCAAGTCTCAAAGGCCATAAATTAATTCCCAGTAATGGCTGTTTTTAGGTGAAATTTGGATTCTCTATATTAAAATTATTTTTAGTATCTTAAAGATATTTTAAGTTTTTTAATTCTTAAATAATATTAATTCTTGTGCTTTTTTTTTTACATTTACAAACTTGAATTCTTTCCTGATACCACTGGAAAAAAAAAAAAAAAAAAAAAACACTGTTCTGGAAATTTAGCTGAATGTTTCATTCTGAAGTGACAAAGCTTCGGAATTGTGATGAACAGATGCAATTATTAATTCTTGTTTTTAAATCTTTATTGGTTATTTTATTTATTACATTTCAAATGTTACCCCCCTCCCACCCTCCCAGTTTCCTCTCCATAAACCCTCTATCCCACCCCACTTATCCCTGCTTTTATAAGGGTGCTCCCTTAAGAGTTATAATTTTCCAAAATCAAAATATAATTATATCCTAACCTCACTTCCTTTTTTTCCTTCAAATCCTTCTATGTAGCCCCCAACTTTTGCTTTTCCACAAATTACTCTTACATAGTTTTAAAGATTAATTTTGTTTGGAATAAAATCTCATTCCTGGATTTTCATGTTTGTCTGTTTGTTTAAAACCTCTATTATTGTTGTAATAAGCTAGGTTTTTGTGTGTGTGTGGGGGGGGGGATTCACAGCTTTTGTTAAAGAAATAACTGTGCAGGTGCAAGAACAAATAGACAAAATAAACAACTCCATCTCAAACTTTTAAGAAACTATAATATTGTCTATGTAATTATATAAAATTGATAAGATGAATAATGAATAATAACAGCTATCATATAAGATATTAGTAAAATACGAAGGCCTTTTTTGTTCTCTCTGTTATGTGAAGTACTCTTCTTTATGATGCTCAAATATGAGTGTTTATATTGCAATTATTTTAGGATATGAAAATTGTAAACCATCAAGGCATAGTGGATATAACTAGAAGAAGCAGGTTTAATTCTAAAACATGTAACTATAGATGTCAGTTATTTTTCTATTCTCCAGGAAGAAGAAGAATATTAGCTTCTGTTGGAATTTTAGTTCTTTGGAGGCTTTTATTTCAGTACTTAAGTTAAAATATATGTACATTATCAGATCTGTGGCAAGATGAGTTCATTTTGTGAGATAGCATAGGTCATTTATTCTGACTTTTAAACCTTCTAATATTTTTCATGTGGGATATATGTTATTGTAATAATAGAGTAAGTTCATTATTACATACATATAAAATACATTTTATTTCATTACACATGAATATATATATACATATATATATATATATATATATATATATATATATATATATATATATATATTCCACTAGATATTATATATTATTATATTCATTTTATACACAATTGTTATGGAAACTTTCCTGGAGAGAAATGACCAAATACTACTTCATCCCAGCTAGGATACATATAGTAGAAGCAATTTACTCAAATGTAGTTTAAGGAATCAGTGAATTTATTCAGATTACTTACAGGAGTATCAGTGAAGTGTTACATGAACAATATTTGAAGACTTATATGAACTTGCATAAGGGCTTTGTGATTCTTGCGAGTTTCAGAAGCTTCATGAGACTGGTGAGGTGAGTATTTTCCTAAGTCTTATAAATTAAATTTACTTTGTGAATCTTAATGAAGCACCATAAAGGATGGAGTATTCCAGTGTGCATGATATTATGAGACAAAACACTTAGAAAAAAATCTAAAACCAACAGATTTGCCAATTTACTCTTATCAAGAATTTTGAGATATACCTTACTTCATAATACTAGAAGCTTAAATTTAAGGAAATTTTATTGGATTTAAGGAATTAAGAAATCCTTGAGAAGTCTAGTAGGTATAACTATCTCAGTTGTTGCATGATGGTGATTTTCTCTGACAGAACTGAGGGTACATATTGCCTGGGGTTCTCAATGTATGGCTTCAATTTGTCATTTATTCTATTTGAGTTGATTCTGTGACCTACCTTCTTTGGTTTTAATTTGTTATTGTTTTATCTAGACAAGTCAGAAGCTTTCTATATAGTAGGGACCTTCTCTATTGATACTTTACCTCCTGTGGAGAAAAAAAGGAAAGTTCTCAGGACTTTTAAATTCCAGGACAATTTTAATAGAGAGAGAATTCATCAAAGTTACAAGATATACTCAGTGCTTCACTGGGGTCATATAATCAGTAAATAATTACTGGAGAAATGAGAGTTCCATAGTCTTTCTACAATCCTTCCCAAAACATAGTCAATCTACCACAGCAATACTGACTACACTGGTACCAACTTGTCTTTGTTAGGGTTTCTATGTCTGTCAAACCCACCATGACAAAAGAGCTGGTTGGGAAAGAAAAGGGTTCGTTTTGCTTATACTTTCACATAGTTGTCTATCCTTGAAGGAAGCCAGGACAGAAACTCAGATAAAGCACTGAACTGCTTGGACTTAAAAAGGCTTTTAAATAATAGGTGAAATACCCCACAAAGCATGGTTGGTGATCCTCTAGGAACCCAGGGTATATGGGGTCAGTCTGTGTGCTGAGAAAGTAGAAAGAGTAATGAAAATCCTTGAGACAAAGGTTGAATAATCTGAGTTAATTGAAAGGAAAACATTTCCTGATGAACTTGCTCATACAAGCCACTAAGGAAGCTTGATTATCAGGGAATCTTCATGAGACTCAGGAAACAGACAATAACTGAATAAGGACAAAAATCACTACAGAAGCTAAACATGAGTATAGTGATCTTTGTTGCTTAGATGATCACTGTGGGTTGGAAATGTGTTCAGATGAAAGGGAATAAAGGAAGCTAATTTAGCAGGGACAATGGGATTTATTTTAGGTTTTAGTATCATTTATGAGCCTTGTGGTTGGACATGATTTTTGCAAGGTAGAATAATCTATAGTCGATGTGATTAGTTTTTATACTAGAATATAAATCAGGTTTATAATGTGTTAAAGCAATAAAGAGTAGATATGAAAGGGTGGGTAGACGACAGGATCTATTGTAGGATCATAACAGCAAATGTGGCAATATTTGTATTGTATCAGTGTTAGTGTTTGAAAATCATTAATAAAGAACTAAATGGTACTAGTGACCTCTCAAAGGCTCTAAAGTCTGAGCAACAGTTTACTGAAGGTTTGAAAAAATAAATAGTAATATAGCAGTATAGATCAAACAATTAAACTTATTCTACGTGTGGGCTATTATTTCCTTAGTGTACACTGTATATATTTCTCTTCTACAGGGATATATGTGGAAGTAGAGAGAACGAGAGATCATAGACGCATCAGCTGTGATTGGTGCAGACTTGGCACATTGTGAGTTGACTGCAGCCTTTTAGTCCCTGGATGATCTACCTACTCAGGTACCTACTCAGGCAGCAGATGCCCATGTTTCCCCTTGGCTTTGGGTTGGGTCACCAGTCTAATCCTTCAGTGTCCCTTGTGAATTTTGACATTGCTGAAAGCTTATCTTAGTGACAGGAATAATGAATGAAGCTAAATCAATATTAAATATTAAAAATAAGTTTAAAAAGAAAACTAAAAGAAGAAAAGAAAAGTGGTTGTGAATTACAAACTTGTAAATAGAGATTCTCATTGTACCCAATATTGTTATTGGGCCTAATATTGTTACTCTACCTAATATTATTATTTTGATACAACATACATGGAAGGATATTTTTCATTGTGTATACCTTTTTTTAAAAGTAATTCGTTAACTATTGAATTATGAAACTGACACTTGCTCAGAGAGTCCTTGAGTAGGATCCAGAGCTCATGCCCACCTTTGATAAAAAAAAAAAAAAATTCATTACATAGTGCTAACTGGTGATTGCCTTACAGTGTTATAAAACAATTGGCATAAAAATAACATTTTTCAGCTGAACTGTTTTAATTAAGTTTACCTGTGTTGTTTGAGAAAAGGGAAAGCTCATGGCTGTTAGATAAATTTCAGTTTTAGAACTGAATGACTGCCTGCCATAGCTAGCTTTAGTACATGCACATTTATGGAGGATTATTCCGATTGCCTTAATCATTCTGAAGGAACCCACTCTTAATGTGGACAGCACTTTCCAATAGCATCTCACATATGACACATGATGAGAGAACGTCTTCTCACTTTTATGCTTTGTTCTCCTTCATGATCTCTGCTGCTGTTGCTGCTGCTGATTTCTTCCTTGATATTAGAATGCACTGCCTCTGACTTCTAAAATAGACTAAGGACCAGTAGGTCTCCAAGAATCTTCTAGGCCTATGGAAGCATCTATTGGAATTTCATAGAATGACCTAGAAGAGTGTGCTATCTAAGAGCAATGTGGGATTGTCTTCAAAGTTCCCCCTCAGAGTAAAATGGATAAAGTTTTAAGGGTGATACATAAGCTATAGTGGAGGGCTCTAAATGTCGAAGGTGTCAACAATGTGGAATGTCTCTCAAATTAAGCTGTAGAGAATGATGTGTCTAGTTTAAGAAAGAAACCATGTGTGCTACAACTAAAATACAATAGGTTTAAGGATGTACATGCTTTGTGGAACTCACATCTTTACACAAGATTGTATACAAGAGTAACAATTTGAAATGTGACCTATTGCTCACTGCATTTTCATTTAGTCCTTTCACAGAAGATACAGTTGTTACATGGCTCTCTATATTGAAACCCTTTAATTTTATTTATTCTTGATATAATTTCATTGCTAATAGTTTGCCATTAGCCCCAGAGAATGTTTTGAGTTAAGACTTTTTAAGAATGTTAATACTGGTAAAGATACTGTGATCCATTCGTGTGTATGTACTGAATGTATTTTTCATTAAGCAATGAGCTTGAGCATTTGGGAGACCAGGCATCTTTTTTTATTGTTATTATTATCATTACTATTTTTTCTTTTTTCCCAATTTTTATTAGATATTTTCTTCATTTACATTTCAAGTGCTATCCCAAAAGTTCCCTAAACACTCCCCCATCCCCCACCCTGCTCCCCTACCCACCCACTCCCACATCTTGGCCCTGGCGTTCCCTTGTACTGGGGCATATAAAGTTTGCATGACCAAGGGGCCTTTCTTCCCAATGATGGCCCACTAGGCCATCTTCTGCTACATATGCAGCTAGAGACACGAGCTCTGGGGGTACTGGTTAGTTTATATTGTTCTTCAACCTATAGGGTTGGAGACCCCTTCAGCTCCTTGGGTATTTTCTCTAGCTCCTCCTTTGGAACCAGGCATCTTATGTTAAAGTTTAAGATGATGAATCTTGTGTCAACTTTTAAAGTGAAAGACTTATAATATAAAGCCATGACTATCACTATATTTGGTTTAGAAATATTGAGAGGAATAGTAAAGCTTTTATCAGGGTAAACGCAGCTTATGTCTTCAGCAAAATGGGAGAACAAAGGCAGCTGTGTAAGCTGCATTGTTCGAAAGATAGAAAGACAGGCAGATAAAAATGCCAACAGATTCTTGAGATCAAGGTCAGCCTGGAACAGAGCAAATATACATTCAGGTGAGATTCAAATGGTAATTCCAGGGCAGGTCCTCACCCAGCTGTCCTACTGACTGTGTTCATGCTTGCTGCTGTCTCCTTCTAGCAGTCAAGGGGCTAAGATCCTGAAATCCTAATTCTTGGGATGGTCAAGAGGGAACCCAAAATAAATAACTGAACTGATATGTAAATTAAAAACTGGACCCTTGGACTGCATGGAATGAGCTAGCAGAAAGCAGTAGCAGTTCTTTTTTAGAGTTTTTCCAAACAAGAGCTGAGCTGCCTGGAGATTACTGGAGAGCAAACACAGCTCTTCTTCTTCTTCTTTTTTTTTTTTTTTTTTTTCTTTTCCTCTAACAGTATTTCTGACTTTTTGTCAGAAATCCCAAGAATTACTTAGAGAGCTGACACAGTTCTTCTAGAATGTTTTCTAGCAGCTATTCAGAGAAGACTGTATAAACACAGATCTTTTAGATTTTGTTCCCTTGGCACTCTGAGTTTAATTGGAAACTCCAGAAATACATTTAGCTATTGTCTAACAGAATTTCTGACTTGGTCGGGAGTTCTTAATGTTTTTATATTGCAGCTTTTCTGACTTTGGTCAAAAAAAAACAAAAAACAAAAACATGAACTATCCAGAGAGCATTTATAATTTTTGTAAGCATAGAGACCCTGTCTCGAGCAGAAAAGTGGGTATTTAGAATAGAAAGAAAATGCTGTCTAGAACAGAGTAGAGCAGGAGAGAAAAAGAGATGGGGGAGGGGAAGGAGGAGGAGGAGGAAGAGGAGGAGGATGAGGAGGAAGGCCAAAAGCTATCTACAGAGAGCTATCTAGGGAGCCATCCAGAGCAGAACACAGGCCGCCATCTTGGACCCACGATTTGACTTCAAGTAATTTGTTTTGCCTCTTTCAGACACTTCTCCCTCAGAACTTGTCTCCAAGCCAGGGCTGATCCTTGGCAGTTTTCATTGAGTTGCTTATTCAAGAAAAAAAATCTTCCATCATTACATTTCTCACACAATATTTTTTATTAGAAAATTTCTTTATTTAAATTTCAAATGTTATCCTCTTTCTTCATTTGCCCTCCGAGCCCCCATCCCTCCACCCTCCCCCTGCTTACTAACTCACTCATTCCTGCTTCTCTGCCCTAGCATTCGTCTACATTAGGGAATCTATCCTTCACAGAAACAAGGCAATCTCCTTTCATTGATGTTCTACAAGGCCATCCTGTGCCACACATGCAGCTGGAGCCATGAGTCCCTCCGTGTGTACTCTTTGGTTGGTAGTTTATTTCCTGAGAGCTCTGGGAGAACTGGTGGGTTCATATTGTTCTTCCTCCTCTGGGGCTGCAAATCCCTTCAGCTCCTTGGCTTCTTTCTCTAGCTCCTCCATTGGGGACCCTCTGCTCAGTCTAAGAGATGGCTGTGAGCATCCACTTCTGTAATGTCGGGCTCTGGGAGAGCCTCTCAGGAGACAGCTATATCAGGCTCCTGTCGGTAAGCACTTGTTGGCACCCACAACGGTGTGTAGGTTTGGTAACTGTATAGGGGATGGATCCCCAGATGGGACAGTCACTGGATAACCTTTCTTTCCTTCAGCTTCTGCTCCAAACTTTGTCTCTATAGCTCTCCCCATGGACATTTTGATCTGCCTTCTAAGAAGGACCAAAGTATCCACACTTTGGTCTTCCTTCTTGAGCTTCATGTGGTCTTTGAATTGTATCTTGAGTATTCTGAATTTCTGGGCTAATATCTACTTATCAGTGAGTGCATACCATGTGTGTTCTTTTGGGTTTAGGTTATCTCACTCAGGATTATATTTTCTAGATCCATCCATTTGCTTAGAATTTTATAAGTTCATTGTGTTTAATAACTGAGTAGTACTCCAGTGTGTAAATGTACCACATCTTCTCTATCCATCCCTCTGTTGAGGAATATCTGGGTTCTTTCCAGCTCCTGAATATTATAAATAAGGCTGCGATGAACATAGTAAAACATGCGTCCTTATTACATGTTGGTGCATATTCTGTATAAAAAACTGCATGTTATTGGTACAGTGACATCAATGGAATAAAATTGAATACCAAAATGAACCCACACATCTATGGTCACAAGTAGCTAAAACCAGCCAGTAGAAAAGACAGCATTTTCAACAAATAGTGCTGGTTCAACTGGAGGTTAGCATGTAAAAGAATGCAAATCTATCCATTCTTATCTCCTTGTACAAAGCTCAAATCCAAGTGAATCAAGGACCTCCACATAAAACTAGATACACAAAAACTAATAGAAAAGAAAGTGGGGAAGAGCCTCGAGCACATGGGCACAGGAAAAAATTTCCCAAACAGAGCACCAATAGCTTATGCTCGAAGATCAAGAATTGACAAATGGCACTAAAATTGCACTTCTTCTGTACGGCAAAGGACACTGTCAATAAGACAAAATGGTAGCCAACATATTGGGAAAAGATCTTTACCAACCATATATACGATAGAGAGCTAATCTTCAATACTTACAAAGAAGTTAGACTCCAGAGAACCAAATAACCCTATTTAAAAAATGGGGAACAGAGCTAAACAAAGAATTCTCAACTGAGGAATGCCAAATAGCTAAGAAGTACCTAAAGAAATGCTCAGTATTCTTATTCATCATTGAAATGCAAATGGAAACATCTCTCAGATTGCACCTCACCCCAGTCTGGCTGGCTAAGATTAAAAACTCAGGTGACAGCAGATGCTGGCAAGGATGTTGAGAAAGAGGAACACTCCTCCATTGCTGGTGGGATTGCAAGCTTGTACAACCACTCTAGAAATAAGTTTGGTGGTTCCTCAGAAAATTGGATATAGTACTACTTGAGAATCCAGCTTTACCTTTCCTGGGTATATACTCACACAATATTTTATACAGCTTGCAACAGTTTAAAATGTGTGACAATCATCTTAATATTTAGTTCATGATAAAGATGCATATAAGCTATTATATATATCTAACAAGAAAATAACATAACATGTGAAAAGCTAAAATTTTCCAGGCAAAATGAAGATAAGAAATATTGAGGATTGAAAATCAAAGGAGATTATGGAAAGTGTTTGTGAAAAGGAAAGAGTTACTTCAACACTCGGAGAAAAAATAAAGTAAAGAAAAACAAAACAAACAAACAAAATAAAAAAAAACAAACAAAAACCAGTTGTCCAAAAGGAATTAAGACAGACTGAGGAAGAATTTTCTCCAAAGAGTGAAAAATAAGTGTAAAGAGATAGTTTTTGTCTTAAAAGAATAATACATAGATTAATAGGATAGTATCATTATCACAAGTCTGCACCGTGAAACAAAGTTACTGATCTAGACAACATGCAGGCCACTAAATACCTCCAATATATTTTTCTAAGAAAGGAGGGAAATAATATAATGATTTATTAAATATAAAATCTTGTATCTCTTGTTTTAGAAAGATTACTTTGGCTGTTCTGCTAAAATTAAATGTGGAAAATGTGCATTAAGTAGATACTTTTGAAATGATGAGATCTATTACAGATTAAATTAAGTGGTTAATGATTATCTGACCTGGCAACAAGTTTGTAAGATGGTTTCTTTTGTTCATACCTCCCAGAAAGTCAATCACTAACTCCATTCAATATTATGCCTAGACTCTTCTGTAGTTTTCCCTTCACCTACCCCTCACTAGGCTGCACATGGGATTGTGCTAGCATTGCATCTGTCTTTCACTGTTTTCCTTCCTCTCAATACAGTGCCCATGGCACAGCCACAGTTATCATCTAATGTTATGAGTCAAGCCATGCCTTTCCTTTCCTCAAATTCCCCAGTAAAAACTTACATTAAATCTAAAGTCTCGTGCATAATAAAGAAGCATAAGGTTTACCAGAGGCGCGATTACTGCTGATAAAGTGGCTAGGATAGTTTGATCACTATTTTCTCTGGTTACCTAGCATTCTCTTAATTGCAGTTCTTAGCAGTTCTGTATCTCACTGAAGCTGTTCTTATATTGTATATATGAATAAGTCATTTTAAGTACATACAAATTCAGTTTCTCTGTTCTCTATAAATAGCAATCAACATTCTCCTACAGTAAAGTTTTTCTATTTTAATAGGATTTTTATAAACTTATAGCACATATTTTCACATATTTTCTGTGGTACAATTTACAATTTAATTCATTCATGTTTAATCGTAATTTGAAAATACAAAGATAAATTTTGTCATCTATTCAGCTACAACTACCCTTTCAACTTGGACTAATGGAATTTGAATTTGACAAAACTCAAAACCACCTAGTAGCCTTGTTCTTTATACAATCTCACAGATGGAATTGAGATTCCATTTATTCTGCTTTTCATTGGTATACATTTCTGGAGGCTTTCTTTATTATCGTACCATAATTCTTCCTTAGAAAAAAGCAGAGTCTGCATTACTTCTTTTATAAGGATCACTGTAAAATCAATAACTAACATTCTAAATTCATTCTTCACATCAGCAGGCTCCTGTTCTCTATGCTTATCCTGTCAGCCTTTTCTGTACAACACCATCTGACGCTGACACTAACACTCCCAAGTCAGGTCTCCCTGGCAACACAAGGCCTTTTCTTTCTTCTACTCTCTACAATTCAACTTTTAAAAGTGCACAATTTGTAATGATGTGTATAAACACAAGAAACCATTCAAACTGAGTCCTATGAAGGCAACAGTGAAATTGAGAAGAGTTAAATCATAGAGCAGTATTATGTTTATGGATTCACCCAACCTCCAGATGGTGTTTTGCTGGACTCATGCTCAGATTAGCTACATAAAGGCCAGGCCTTATGTCTGTCTCCACTAACAATAATGAGTTTATCCTTATACTGCCTCAGGTTAGAGTTTTAAGTGCTGTGTTTCTGAAGCCACAGTTAAGAGGAGATTAGCTGGATTAGTGTTTTGAGAAACAAAGTAATAGATGCTGGCATTACCAGACATTAACCATAATCAGAAGTCTCCTGAGGTTGTCTGCTTCTTTGGTTAATGGTTGGAATTAAAGGATGCTGTCTACTTCATCCCCTCAGAAGACACTACTAATATTAGTACTGATACTAACACTGACACTAACACTAACACTAACACTAACACTAACACTACCTAACTGAATGTGACAACACAGATCTCTAGACTTTGGGACAACTGCTACTTGAAATAAGTGTTCTTGCTTCTCTACAAATCCAACCCCCCCCCCTTTCAATTTTTTTAAGGATATTGATTTTATCTGAATCAACCATGCGCTGTTATATATTCTTAGAATTATAAATAAGATGACTTCCACATCCTCATTGCAACATAAATGAAATGTTTAAGACAGTCTCTATGAATAAAATGAGACTGCTTGAGATTTTTAAAATGTGCATGTTGTTTGATGCTATACATGGCACTGTGCTATAACAATTGCTAAATACATTTTTCCACATTGCTTACAATGACATTTTTCCCATAAAGATGGAAATACATCACAGAAGGATCTTTGAGATGACCTATATCCTTACATGAAAATTACAAGCATCTTCCGTCTTGACATTCTGACGAGTCTACTTCTCCTACAGTAGTGGATCTAATGTTTCTGTCTGATCAAACCCAAACATTTATTTTTAACACTTTCACTCTGTGGTGACTTATTTTTAAAATGAAAATGTAAAGTAATTTCAAAAGTCAAACACTTTTTTTTAAATATCTGGCCAAATTTATTTTATTATCTAGGTGATTTTATGCCTCAAAGGAACTCAGCAGTTTTCTTTAGCTTTTATGACTTTAATTAATTTAAAATTATTACCAAATTAAACACATCGGTGAATGTATGTCTTGAATGAATTTAAGCAATTAATAGATATTCAGATGGCATAAAATCTATCTTTTAATGGATGTTTCCTTTAATTGACAATATGTGTGTGTGTGTTTACTATGTACAACACATGAAATAGAGATATTATAAAATGATAAGTTGAGACTATTTCATATTATTTTTGTGTTGTAAACAATTATATCTTGACAATTTTCAAGAACAGAATGCTTGCTTTTCTAAGTGAAATCACTCTATGTAACTCTGGGAGGTCTCAAAATTATGGGCTTAAGCAGGGTTCTTACTTCTCCCTTCTGATAAGTTAGAACACAGGTATGTACCACCATGCAACTTAAGAATCCACCCTTTTGTTATTTCCTAACATCTTTATGTATTATTACAAGTCTCTTAAAGTTGTTCTACCTCCTAAATTAATCTTATTTTAAGAATTAATCTTTTTTTTTTTTTGGTATTCTGAAATTTTGTCACAAGAACAAATTTTTCTTCTAGAATCTCTTAGGATTTTATTAAATGTTCAGTTTCATCAAATGTGATACTAAATATTGACACATTAAGTTAATTATGCAAAATATGACAACCATATTTTTATCTTTGTTTATATGGCCTCTAGTAGTGAACAGGGGAAGACCTTGTAGAACTTGAGGATAGCATTGAGAAGAGAATATGATCAGAATATATTATATACAATTCTTAAAGAATTAATAAAAAATTTGTGCTGTTAATAAAATATGTTATAAGGGTGAAGACTCCGTGCAGGCACCAGCTAGACCTCAATGAGCTTTGTGGATATTGTCTTTTGCAATGCTCTCCTCTGTCACAGCCAGTTTGCAGAAACCCTCCATCTCATGGATTCTTCATCTCTATGGTCTATTTGTTTTAGGGCAGGAAGATACTTTATGGGCTACCAGATAGAAACGTGAGCTACAAATCCTCTGACCTACAATCTGTTCCACCTGCAATATGTATGGAGGTAATGATGGTGTGGAAGTTATGGGAGAAGATAGCTTATTTAACTTAAAGCCACTCCAGAGAGGAAGACTATGCTAGACAGTGCTCAGGCAGAGATTGGATAGCCCAGAGACCTAGAGTAGAACCAAAACTTACTAGTTAAAATAAAATGAAATAATGAAATGATTCCTTTTTTTCCATTTTTTATTAGATATTTTCTTCATTTACATTTCACATGATCTCCCCAAAATCCCCTAAACCCTCCCCCATCCCCAACCCTGCTCCCCTACCCACCCCACCCACTCCCCCCTATTGGCCCTGGCGTTCCCCTGAATGGGGCATATAAAGTTTGCATGACCAAGGGGCCTCTCTTCCAATGTATTCTGCTATACACTTTGGTTGGTGCCTTCTCTAGTCCTTGTCAGAGAGGTTTCCTCCAGTAGCAAATGGTAGTGGTTGCTGAGACTCACAACTAGACATTATGTGGAAAAAGAGTCTAAACTGTAGGTCTGCCTGTGGTGCCTCCCCTCAGAGTTCAGGAACGTCCACAGAAGAGAGGACAACAAGATTGGAGGAGTCAGAGTGGATGGTAGACACCAGGAGAACATGGTCCACCAAATCGACTAAGCAGGGTTAATTTGGACTTAGAGAGACTGAAGCATCTAGCAGAGGGCCTGTAAGGATCTATGAAATATGTATATATATTTTTAAATTTTTGTTTATATTATCAAGAACAATAAAAACAATAGTAGAGTTTGAAATATTTATATTATTAAATAATAGTAGCACTCATATTTTTAATATTGCTTTAGTAAACTTTAAAAAGATTAGTAATTAACACAAAAATGTATTTCTTAAAAAAATTAGAACCTTTTTTCACTAATAAGGTATGAAAATAGAATTGAAATTAGTTTAAAATCTTCCAAATTATTTTTTAACTATTAAGAAAATATCTTAATAAATTGTTAAAAATAAATTAAGTATCAAACTTTAAGGAAACTGTCACTTTTGTATTGTCAGTAAATATATAACATAGCACTTAGAGAGTTTTTCTGCCTTCTAACCTACCACGCGACAGATCTGTGAGCCTAAACAGCGACCTGTCCCAGATACTCATTGATTCGCTCAAATCTCCTATCAACCTTTGATATCTAGGTATGTAACCAGATACTCACTGATTCGCTCAAATCCCCTATCAACCTTTCATATCTAGGTATGTAACCGATTTTGAGAATATTGAATGAATATGCTAAAAAGAAATGAAAAATTAATTAGGTCAAGTAGCTCAAACCCTTTGCAAATTTCAATTGTTAACTTAAAACTATAGTCAGTTATTTTGCGGAAAAGATACTGGAAAGAACAGCTCTCAAATAGAGCTGCCAATCATCCCTAGGCTAATTAAGCATCCCCAAGAGACCTCAAGCATACATTTGTCTCCTGTGCTTCACAGACTTCTTGACTTACCTAAGCTCTTAAAGGGCAGTCTTCAACATATGTATCACTCCATGGAATATCCCATGCCATCAGCATGTCAAGAACTTTCTGATATTAGTAATAATCCTATACAGAATAGTGACCTATAGAAGCTTTAGATGGGTATATATATATATAGATATATATACACACTGAGGAAAGAGAGTCTACTCAAATTGTCAGACTTAAATGTTTTTGCTGTAATGAGAATTTCCAACTGAACAATATTAAAGTATACTATCTCACAAAATCCATGTGATCATAGATCAAAGTCTACTACAAATACTAAATAATTGCAACTACATCTTTAAATATGTAATGCAGAAGAGTAATCTTTGAGTACAAGGGAGAAATCTAAAGTAAGACAATTATCCCAGGATTCAAGCTTTTCCACAGACAATAGAGAAAAATTGGTTTGGAGATTTAGGGGCATTTTATATTCTCATAAAGGCTACTGTGGTAGAATTTATGTTAGGTTCCATAGTCATCATTGCCAAGAATTTCTTACAATAGACATTTTGAAACATTTATTAATAAATTTATAGTATTTTCATTTTCTATCCTTTAGTTACATTAATCTTTTTGGAAAAGTGTCTGAGAATTTTAATGTTTGAATGTCAAATTATAATGTAATATATCACAGCTTTAAAATTATTTGTATTGTCTCGTAATAATAAAAATAATCTCTGCTTTCAGTCATGGTAATGACTTTATGAACCCAGAGATCTCTTTCTTAGTTTATTTGTCCAAAAATATGGACCCCTTCATGAATTTGTATTCCCTTGTCCAGGAGCCAGATTAATCTCTGTATTGTTCTAATTTCTGTGCATGTGTCTCCAAAGCAAGTACAAGATCCTCTTTAAAACAAAACTTATAAGTGTTAAAGATAATTATATCTGAACCCATTTGATTTATCACCTCAATATGGGTAAATATTTTTAGATTGAATATAATAAACAAATATAAGTTACAAAATTGCAAAACCACTGAAAATTTGATTTTGGCACCTACTAGGTATATAAAGTTGATGTAAGACATATGAAATAATGTATTAATATATAAAACACAATATCTGTGGGTTGAGAAATTGCGCATATTAGGGACTTGGAATCATCATGCCATTTGATTTCTGCATTATATACTGAATGTTCACTGGGAATGGATAGACAGAGTGGTCATTGTTTGTGTCTAAGACTGTCGTTCAAAATCTTCTTGTAGTCTGTGCCTAATTTTTCTGGGTTCTTCTGTTCTCCTCACTCCTCAGGTATCCACATTTCTGATTTGCTCAGTCATTCTCCAGACATGTTGACCTGACCTTTTCCAATTACAGTCTGATAGCAGCATATGAATTGACTTCCTATCTCCATGCCAACGCATTGCATGATGAATTTACAATGAATTCTTGCAAGTAGTTCATTTTTCTCAAGGTCTTAAAGGCACAATATTAATAATTCTTTATTAATAATTTATTAACCAGCTTCCCCCAGTTCCATCACTTCTAGAGTTTACATGAAATAAAAAAGATAACATTTTTTAAACAGACATAAAATCTCAATTTTCATATGTACAAAATTCATATTGTGGATGAATCTTTTTCTATACTTTTGATATTCGGGGTCTCAACTGAAATATATTTATAACAACAGTGAGACATTAGTCTTCTTGATATATAGGTGTGTATTTTATAATGTTTTATTATCATTTTTACATTAAAATGCATATATAAATAGCAAGTAACAATTTTGTTAAAATTGTGTGCATATATATGTCTCTGAATATATGTATCTAAATATATATTTATCTGTATCTATATATTAGGCTTCTTTCTTGCTACAGAATCAATAATAGTATGGGCATATGAATAGTAAATGGGAGCGATTATATAGAAAATATGGACAAGAGATAAAGTTTTATATTTAAGGAATTTGCTGTGGGGCTGTCCCTTCTCAAATCTGAAGGTAAGTGTAGATCTGGTAGCCTGCATATTTTCATATTTTGTCAAGGAAACTGTCGTCTTGGAAAAAAATAACCATTTAACATTAGCATGAATCCTATGTCAGTATGCTTAAAATATTATTTTCTAACATAAGAAGTACATTTTATTTTGGACTTTGAGGTTTAATGCATAATTGTCTTATTTATTTTGCTGAAGATTAGTATCTCCGCATTAAATCATAAATGCATCCCCATCTCAAAGGAGTGAAGTAAGAGAAGCAATGGAATAAACCCCTCTTTCCCTAAAACATTGAGTGAACAAGTGAGAGCCCTATAAGAAATGGTACAGAGGGACACTAAATCTGTTGTGATGACATCAGTTTTAACACATGCCAGTCATTAGACTTCAGGGCACAGCATATTGAGATTAACTCATTAAATCTGAATTTGATCTCAGCTTCATAGATATGTGTCTAATATCACCTATGTGGGTTTATGCTTATGTCATAGAACCACATTTATTAGAAACCTCAGTTTAAAAAAAATGAAATATTTGTATAGTGCAGTGTTTCTCAACCTTCCTAATACTGTGATCCTTTAATATAACTTCTCATGTTGTGATAATCCCCAACCATAAAATTATGTGATTTTATGTACGTGTATGTATGTATGTATGTATGTATGTATACTTCATAACTGTAGTCTCAATACTGTTATGAATTGTAATGTAAATATGTCTGTTTTCCAATTGTCTTTGGAGACCAAGTGCATAGGTCACTCCTTCTCCAAAGGGATCAAACCACAGAGGTTGAAAACTACTGCTTTAAGATTATGAAATTTCTAATTTTTTTTTTTTAGTAGAAAAAAGTTATTTCCATATATGTGACTACTTTGAATCATTTGGTTAATCCACAAAATAATTATGAGCATATGCTTGGATCCCTACTTGCTCCATGTTCCGGGAACACAATAAAAATTATAGAAAGAGATTACAATTATATGTTGTGGGGTATCCAGCAGAGAACAACCCTTGGACATATATTTATACCAATAGAAAGTGTTTAGAATCAAGTGTAGGATGGAGCATTTCTTGGGGTAAACTTTTAAACAAACAAAAACAAACAAACAAATATAAAAACATGTGTTCTGGTTTGGCATACTTCAGTTAATAAGAACAGTTAGCCAGAAGGGAAGCTACAGGAAACAAAAAGCAAGATTAGTACGTTTAGGGAGTTTCCCAGAACTATGGACTTTGATGGATTAGATAGTTGTTTCTATTTTGGCAAGTAGAGCTGTCCAAGTGCTGAGTTTTCTGGCCAGCATGGTAAGTCCACTGAGGAGTCAGTTATTCTGCGGTGTGGGGCTTTGTTACATATGTGGATACTTATTAAAGAATGACAATACAAAATACAAGGAAATCATTGAATTCACGATCACTGGTACTGAATGGAGTCTTAATATGGCAAGAAATCTTTGTATCACCTCTCAAAACTGTTGTTTGGCCCATTAGTTTTATCCTTTAAAAAACAAAGCAAACAAATGTTCTGATAAACTGGCATATTGTGCACTGTGTCCACTGAGGATGTCTTGTGCCCCAGAAAGCCAGTCTGACCCATGCAACGGATAAGTAGGTCTCATGATTTTATCTTCTTGAAAATGATAATAATAAATTGTTCTTTCATAACAAATGATACCCAACACGCATAATGAATCATGTTATTGTCACCAAATACCCCTTAGATTCATACTAGGGGGCATATTTTTCCAATATGTTTCATGTAACCCTTTGGCTACTTTGTTATATGAGATAGTAGACAATTGCAACACTATTAGTCTTTACACTTTTATCTATTCTCTTACCATCTTTCAAAAGAAGACTTGACCTTTTCACATTTAAGGTCTATTTCTATGTATCCTGGGATTCAAAATTCTTCTATACTATGCTATTATTATTCAAGTATTTTTCATTGTTTGAAGATTCTTGAGAAACACAAGCATTAGATCAATACAAACAAACCACAGAACCAAAGAATACATGTTTACGACATTCAATGCTTTATTCCAGCTTTTAGACAAATTATTGTGGCCATAAGATATCTCTGTTCCCTAATTTTGTTTGCAGGGCTTTTAAGGTATGTGTGAATTTTAGATATTAACTTCTTTTCTAGGATCTTATTTTATAGTTCAAAATTTTAGTTGACTAAATCTTTTTCTAAATATTCATTAAAAACAAAGACTAGTTTTGTTTTTTAAACATAGATAAATTTTGGGTTTTCTTCAAGCAAATATCCAGTGAAATGATTGACACAAGCCTACGGTCTTCAAGAAGTTAGAACAGGATTAGTGACTTAACAAGGGAGTCAGGTACTTACCTATCACATCCCCAGCACTGCACATTTCACACACACACACACACACACACACACACACACACACACACACACACACTCCAAGCACTCAGTAGAAGTATTAAGCAAATACTAAGCTAAAAGTTTAGGATGACTTAAAAATACAGCACTAATACATGTATATACCCTATTCAAACAAATCTGACCATCACCAGTGAATGTGATGGGAAGTTATGAGGAAGGAAATTATAAAACAAATGTTTCATGGAACGAAACCTGCTGCTTCTTTAGGAACTAATTTCTCTACTCTTCCAAAATGAATGTCACTAACAATGATCACATTTTCTCTTGACACTAGAATATTTGTCTTCATCATTAGCTGTTTAGAAATTAGTATTCGTTAGACATAAAAAGGAGCAGTGAATTAATATTCTTTTTTCTGTGGCCATGGATACAGATAGCCCACTGAAAGAAAACACATTACAGAAGAAAAAAAAAGCATTTTATTTTATTTTATTTTTACCAATACATATATCTTTGGAAGTACAAAGCAAACAGAAAAGCTTAGGAAATGTGTCTTTTTAAATGTTGTTAAAAGTCAATTTGTCTGGTAATCATACCTGATGCTAGTTCTTGTCCTAATCATTGCACACTTAAGATTGTAGATACTATGCCATGCTGTGTGTTAATTCTGTGCCTCTCTTCTTCCTTTGCTTTTGCCCCAGACTCCCATATCTTCTGGCATCTGTGTAGATTACAAAATTGCTAATGCCAGATGGTACTAAGACCATCGAAGTCAAGCCAATTACAGCTTTGTGTCGATTATAAAACAAAATGATCAGGTTTATAATATTTTGTTTCTGGATATATTTCCAAGAAAATAAAGAAGTTGGGTTATGTAATGTGTTTTAACCCAACTTTTTAATTTTTTTTTTTTTGGAAATATATCCAGAAACAAAATACACACACACACACACACACACACACACACACACACACACATATATATATATATATATATATATATATATATATATATATATGATTATATATTATATCACACTATGTATATGTTAAAATTATTTTCACTTTAGGTTTTAAACTATATTTTATGCAAAACAGAAATAAATAATAACCTAAATTTTAAACAAAATAGCACTACAAAATATTACTCTGTGTCATAAAATTTATTAATAAAACAAAATTTGATATTATTCCTTGAAGTGAAATCAAATCCTGAAAGCATTGCTACTTGTAGTAAGGTGAAATTAGTACAAGAGGCCATCTGTAATCTATAATAATAACTTACGAATGCATAGATTAACATTCCTTGTAAAAGATCCAGAAATTCTTACATGATAGCTCCTTTAAAAGATGTATTGTCCTGACATATAAATAAACTATGGCCTTTACTTTCCAAAGCTCAATAGTGAGCCAGAAAGAAGTCCCCAAATCTGTTTTCTTGATAAAAGATAAAGGCTATAATGCATTACTTTCCTTAAGTTATTGTAGACAACTATTCAAATGACTCATTTTTGATTCTATGTGCCCACAGGACTATCAGGTGGAACAAGAATGAATAAGAATAAAAAGGAACCTTCTGGATGAATTAGAGAGTTGGCAGAACTCTCTTCTAAAAGGAAGAAATCACAAGTGGGGAGCAAAGGAGGGATCTGAGAGGGAAAGTGGATGGGGGAGGAGGGAGGAGGGTGGAGAGGGAACTTGATCTGGTTTAGGTGAGGGAGAAGAGCTGAAGCCCTGAGGGCCAGCAGGAAGAATGTAAACAGGCAGCCAGGGGAGGTAGGAGGTGGGGTCCGCCCCCCCCAAATGCACCATAGACTTGGGAGGTGAGAACCTTCCAGGATTCAAAGGAAAGGACCTTAGATGAAATGCTCAATAGTAGGAAGAGGGTACTTACAGAGCCCACCTCCAGCAGGAAGACAGGGCATCAAGTGAGGGATTGGGTTGCCATCCCACAGTTAAAACTCTGACCCATAACTGTTCCTGTCTGAAAGAGTTTCAGGGATAGAAATGGAGAGGAACCTGAGGAAAAGAAGGTCCAGCAACAAGCCCAAAGTGGGATCCAGCTTAAATGGAGGTTGTAACCTTTCTCAGCCTGAACCAGACCTTGACCTTGCTGCCTCTAAGAACGAGATTACCTAGGGTAGAGCCTTCTGACCTTGAGGGCTCTATTTGTTATGACAACTACTGCTGCTCTTCTCTAAGACTCTGCTTCCTGCTGAGAGGTCCTTGAGACATTCAGGAGACACACCCTGTAGATTGCCTACGGGCTGGCTCCAGGCACCAAGAATGGATGTCCTCTTTATAAGCACAGACTCTCAGTAAACTTCAGAGGCTTTGAACAGAAAGGTTTGTCTTGGCCTTGTTCTTTTCTTGCTGTCTGATCTCTTTCAGCCCCAGCCCACCTTTCAGGGGAACGCAGTTCATGTGGCTGCAGGCGGCTACAGGAGGTTCCAAGGTCTGACACTATTACTGAGGCTATGGAGGGCTCACAAAAAAGGACCTATCATAACTGCCCCCTGAAAGACCCAACAGGCAGCTGAGTCATATGCAGATATTTGTACCCAACCAATGGACAGAAGCTGCAAACCAGTGTGGTTGAATTAGGGAAAATATGAAAGCCGTTGAGGAAGAGGGCGACCCTGTCAGAGGACCAGCAGTCTCAATTAACTAGGACCTCTGAGATCTCTCAGACACTGGATCACTAAACAGGCAGCATATACCAGCTGATATGAGGCTCCCAACACACATACAGTAGAGGACTGCTGGGTCTGTGCTCATTCAGAGATGATGCACCTAACCCTTAAGAGACTGGAGGCCCCAGGGAGTTTAGAGGTCAGATGGGTTTAGGGGTGGGGACATCCACATGGAGACAGGTGGAGAGGAGGAGGTATGGGATGTGGAAAAGTTGGAGGAGGACAGGGGTGTGTGTGAATAAAATATGGAGTGTAATTAAATAAGTTAATTTTAAAACTTTTTAGAAAATTTCCAAGAAGAAAAGGAAGAAGAGGGAGAGGCAGAGGAAGGTAGATAAAAGGAAAATAATTTTTATTAGATATTTTTTATTTACATTTCAAATTCTATCCTGAAAGTTTCCTATACTCTCCCCCTGCCCTGCTACTCTACCCACCCACTCCCACTTCTTGGCCTTGGTGTTCCCCTGTACTGGGGCATATAAAGTTTGCAAGACCTAGGGGCTTCTCTTCCCAATGATGGCCAACTAGGCCATTTTCTGCTACATATGCAGCTATAGAAACGAGCTCTGGGGGTACTGGTTAGTTCATATTGTTTTTCCACCTATAGGGTTGCAGACCCCTTCAGCAAAAGGGAAATAATCAATTGCATCAATTCAGGTCTATAAGACTTCAAAATGAGTGATGCTAATATGCAGAAAGCACTATATCTTCAATAAGTGACCTTTCAAATCTAGAGATGCATATTGAGATGGCAACCTAGATTTATCTTTACAATGTATCTTCCATCATTAACAAATATAAAATAAAATGTAATTGATATTTCAATGTAAGTGTGAAAGTTTAAAACTCACAGAAAAAAATTACTGGGAATTTTGTTAACAAAGGACACACACAAACACACTCAAACATACACAAATAGACAAACCTGTGAGAGTGACCTGGCTAGGACCTCAATCCCTCTACAGATCACCTGGGTTCATAAGGCAGATCTGACTTGTGAGGTAAGACTGTCTAATTTATACCATTGATGTCTTTTCCAAATCTATGATTTTATCCAATACATAAAAGGGGACGATTCTTGATCAGATGTATAGAAGTAGTTGTGTTTCCTTGACAGACCCTCCTAGGAAACACAGGAAACAAAATCAAAGTCATACAAATGAAACTATATCAGTGGTCATTCCTTCAGTCTCTGCTCAGAAATTTATCTCTGTAACTCCTTCCATGAGTATTTTGTTCCCCCTTCTAAGAAGGATCAAATTATCCATACTTTGGTCTTCCTTCTTCTTGAGTTTTATATGCTTTGCAAGTTATATCTTGGGTACCTGGGGATCCATTCCATAAAAAACCACCAAACCCAGATACTATTGCAAATGCCAACAAGATTTTGATGACAGGAGCCTGATATAGCTGTCTCCTGAGAGGCTGTGCCAGTGCCTGGCAAATACAGAAGTAGATGCTCATAGTCATCCATTGGAAGGAGCACAGGGTCCCCATTGAAGGAGATAGAGAAAGTACCCAAGGAGCTGAAGGGGTTTGAAGCCACATAGGAGGAACAACAATATGAACTAACCAGAATCCCCCAGAGCTCCCTGCAACTAAACCACCAATCAAAGAAAACACATGGTGGAAATTTTGTCTCTAGCTGCATATGTAACAAAGGATGGCCTAGTTGGTCATCAATGGGAGGAGAGGCTCTTGGTCCTGTGAAGGTTCTATACTCCAGTAGAAGGGAATGCAAGGGCCAGGAAACAGGAGTGAGTGGGTTGGGGAGCATGGAGAGGGGAGAGGGTATAGGGGATTTTCAGAGGGGAAACTAGGAAAGGGGATAACATTTGAAATGTAAATAAAGAAAATATCTAAGAAAAAAAGAAACTACATCAAACTAAAATGCATCTTTACAGCACAATAAGCTATCAATCCAAGTGCAAAGCAGAATGTGAGGTAGAAAAGTATACTTTAAATCTGCTGGAAAAAAATTAGCACCCAAATGTATAAGGGGAATGTATTAGTTAGGGTTCTCTAGAGTCACAGAACTTACGGAGTAAAGGATTTTATTGATGACTTACAGTCTGCAGCCCAATTCCCAACAATGTTTCAGTAGTAGCTGTGAATGGAAGTCCAAGGATCTAACAATTACTCAGTCCCACACGGTGAACAGGCAAAGGAGCGAGTGCT
>LR749491.1:3475770-3492639 GCA_902729485.2 Mus minutoides | reverse complement strand
GAGCTCGGAGATCTCTCTTTCTTAATCACACACCTTTAATCCATAGCCGATATGCTATCAAGATCTCCATACCAAGATCCAGATCAGAGACTTCTATTTCCAAGCCTCCAGGTTAGGGTCACTGGTGAGCCTTCCAATTCTGGATTGTAGTTCATTGCAAATATAGTCAAGTTGACAACCAGAGATAGCCACTACAGGGGATATAAACAGCAAACTCACAAAGTCTCTAATTAAAATACACAAAACATGGATAACATTTGGGTTTTTTTATGATACAGATTATTGATATATTAAAAAGTACTAAATCAGTTTAATGGGAGGAGAAATATCACTTTCGAACACTTAGAACAGAAGAATGAGAAAAAAGGAAAGAATCAACTAGGGAAGGAGAGAGAAACAGAATGAAGTAGAACATAATTTAAAGTGGCCAGTGACAAGTGTTGATAAACATTTGATGAAAGTGGTCACCATGTGTACTATGAACTGGAATGTAGTATATTAGAATTAAGGAACAAGGTAGAAGCTGGGTGTGGTGGCACACACCTTTAATCCCAGCACTCTGGAGGCAGAGGCAGGCAGATTTCTGAGTTCAAGGCCAGCCTAGTCTAGAGAGTGAATTCCAGGACAGCCAGGGCTATACAGAGAAACCCTGTCTCAAAAAAAAAAAAAAAAAAAAAAAGTAACAAGGTATAAAAATTTTATCCAATATCAAAGTTACAGCTTTTATGGTACAACAATCCCATTTGTATTTATCTAAAAGAATTAAAATTGCAACTATGAAAAAAAAATTGTACTTCTTGTTGACTATAGCCTTATTCAAAATAGTCAAAAGGCAATCATATAGGTATGCATAGATGTATACATAAATTTGTACTTACACAAAAATGTATGCATGCACACTGTATATATATATATATATATATATATATATATATATATATATATATATATGTTATATTGGCAGGCTTTGGATTGAGATGGAGATATTAATACTTTTGTTTTACTACAACAAAATATTACATTCTAGCTGACTATAATGAGCAGGGATGAATTATTCTGCAGTTCTGGCAATTGTGCAATCTGAGGTCACGAGGCTTGACAGGCTGACATTTCATAGGGATGTTCATGTTGTGCCAGTATCTGCTAAAAGCCACCAAATAGCGACAAGAGAAAGCTAGATGATGGTGTGGGCAGACACACCTACTCCTGCTATATGGGCATTCATGAGGGAAAATGTAAGACATAACAGGTTTATCTCACAGTGCACTCCAAACCACAGAGACAATAGAGGAAATTTAAAATTATACTGTGCATGCACATATACATAGAATTGTGTGTTGAGTAAGGTGAAAACAAATCTGTGATATACGACATCACGAATGAAGCTAGAAGACATAGAGAAAGAGGCAATCACAGGAAAAGAATCATATTACTGATGATAGCTATCAGAGATCCAAACTAAGCTCAGAGAAGCAGAAAGTAGAACTGTATTTCCTGGGGAATGAGGAATGAGGAAGTTAGCCCTGAGTACAGAATCCCATTAATATAAGCAGATCATCTAGAAGCCCATTCTACATTACTATTTACAGTTAATACACTTAAAATGTTCTTTTAGAATATGTGCCAAATTATATAATTTATCATATTTCTGTTATAACAAAATATAAAATAAATCATCAATAATTATTGTATAATTGAGATTTTATGTGAATTGATCCACAATATTTATAAGTTAAACAGCTACCATTGTACAGAAATGACTTTTTCATATATATATATATATATATATATATATATATATATATATATATATATATGATGTAAATTAGCAAGCTCAAATAAGACCCAGAATATGAGGTTAAGAGTCAGTAGACAACCCAAATTGCTTTCTTAACAACCCGAAGGTCACTGCACTGTACTCAAAATTCAGGATTTATAGACAAGAATAAATTGTTATGTTTCATAGGGCTCTTCTAACATTTTGTTATAAAAACATGTTAAATATGAATTATGCAATTGGCCTTAGAAATAAACGTTTTCAGTTTTTCATTGTGATACAGAAAGCAAGGATTAGGGGAATCTTCATTCTTCTAATTATGCATGAGTCACTTTGAACAACTGAACTCTTGATTCTGTACCATAAAATCAGTAACAAAGCAAGTTTACTTTGTGCACAACACAAAAACCCTCCATTGCTTTGATAATTTCATATACATAGCTTGTAAGTCAGTGTTCTCTAAAGGAACAAAACTGTTAAATGGATATATATTAAAGGTATATTTCAGATTAGCTTACATGACTAAGTCTGCATCATTGAACACTGGCTTTCTCACTGTGGAGTGTCCAAGAATTTGTTCCTATTTTGTCCTTAATACCTGGAGAGCCACTGTCATCAGTTCACATTAGATGTGGAAAGAAACTGGGTTCTGATACTAGTGAAGAAATGAAACAGCAGCAGTCTGATAAGTTCCAGAACCGGTAGCAACAGTAAAGTTAGATGAACTCACAAGCAGGGTAAATGAACCCACCAAAAACCTTGAAGACAAGAAGCCAAAAAGCAACAATTTTTTCCTAGGCTTCCTTTTATATGGGTTGACAAATGAAAGTGCCAATCACATTAAGAATGTGTATTCTTTCTTAATAGACCTGATCAATCCATCACAATTTTTTTCCATAAACTATTTTAGTAGAGACAACCTCATATAGGTCTGCCTTAATTGATTACAGCCCTTTTCTTGATTTCAGATCCAGTTTCTTAATTAATTTCAAACCAAATCTCTTAATGGATTCCATATCTAATCAAGTTTTCAAATGAAATTAAGCATTTCCCATGATAAATAATTTCAGAGTCTTAGAGCTGCTAAGATACAGATGAAGACAGGGAAGCTGGAGGACCTGCCATCAGTCTTCAGTGGACCATTCTAGTGATTTCAGAGCCTGGGCAATAAATGCAAGCATTTTGATTACAAGGTCATATCTAATCTAAGCTACAAAGCCAGGTCCAAGCCAGCATTGGTCACATAGTGAGATATTCCTGAAAACAAAATGAAACAAAATGCCAAACAGAACATAACTATTCAGGTTAAAAACATAGTAGGAAAAAAAAAGCCACCCAACACCTGAAACACACACAGATATATTATCTTATGGGTGTGTTTTTCATGTGCCTTTCAATATACATTCTTATAATTTCTATAGCACTAATTTTCAATTTAGCAATTTAAAAAATATTCACTAATATTTTGAAGTGATTTTGATATTTTGTTTTAATCTGAACTTATAGCACCATCAATGTTTTGTTTATGGAAGCACTCAGCAGTCAATTTAAGCAGGACATAGATAGGAAATTCTGTTTGATTGTTTTCCGAATACACATGGCTTGCTCAAATTTATTCTCAACTCATACAATGACATGTTCACATGGACTCTAGAGAGCTGGAGTGTAATGAGGATGAAACATTTTTTTTTTAATTTGAAAAGAGTATAATAAATACTAAAGACACAGTTTCCAATATTAAAGAAGATCCTGAAGGAAGTTTAATTTAGAAACATGAATGAATTATTTATGAACATAATGAAAACAGTTTCTTATTTTAAGACTTAAAGCATTACTACCTTTCTGCAACAATGTCTCTCCATGTGTGATCTACAGTATCCATGCACTAGAATACACATTCTGACACCTAGAAATGTCTCCAGATGGTAGAATGCTGGCCATGTTAGAGGATACTCAGTAACTTTTAGATAGAATCCCCTCCACCTAAAAGTTATGAGCAGACAGAAAATGTTGTTTTATTAGTTTTTACATTTATTACATATTAAAACCCTACATTTTTACATTGCAAAAATTGTTTTATTCAACACAAAATAAATAAATTTGAATCAAAAAGATGATTTATTATTGAAAGAAAGGGGTAGATCAAAAATCTTTTAACCTTTCTTGTCTTTGCATTCTAATTATAATCAATACTGAATTAAAATTTAAGCAATTAATAATATTTATTGATGTCAAGTTCTAATTAATTTTAGTGTTTATGTGTTTATGTTCATGGATGTCTTACCTGCATTTATGTGTTTACACTGTGTGCCTGTCCACTGTGTAATTAAGAAGAGGTTGATACATCTCCTGGAAATGGAATTATAGATGGTGTTACATTGTCATGTGGAGGCTTGGTTGAATCCTGATCTCTGCAATAAAAGTCAGTGCTCTTATAGTTTAATCATATCCCCAGCCCCCTACTTCATTAATATTATAAAAAATAGATATGGAATTTCTATTTTTTATTTTTATTTTTAATTTTTTTCTATTTTTAATTAGTTATTTCCTTTATTTACATTTCAAACGTTATCCCCTTTCCTAGTTTCCTCTCTGAAAATCCACATCCTCCTCCCCCTCCTCCTGCTCCCCAACCCATCCACTTCTAATTCCTGGCCCTGGCATTCCCCTATACTGGGACATAGAACCTTCACAGGACAAAGGGCCTCTCCTCCCATTGAGGACCAACTTGGCCATCCTCTGCTACATATGCAACTTAGGCCATGAGTCCCTCCATGTGTTGTCTTTGATTAGTGGAATAACCCCAGGGAGCTCTGGGGGTGATAGATACAAATTTTAATCTCAGAAAATAAATTTGAAATTAATTACTTGATAATGTTGAACATCCCAGATATTATAGTGATTCTTTTCTTCATACTATGGGTAGAAAAGAACATAAAATGTTAGGTGTCTAACAAAAGTATAATGTACTTCCTGAATTTAAAAAAAAAAATTAAACAATCTGGAATTATTTCTATGGCTACACTAATCATGAAATATCACTTTATTGCAGATAAAATATCACTTTATTACAGAGGTAAAATAAGTTATTGTTGCTTCTAGGCGTTTCTTGTCATGTAAGGTCTCTAATGATCCTGAGTCCTATGTTGGGTTCATGTTCTTTATCATCTATGACATAATCAGATATTTCAATCTAATTTAATACACATATCATTTTGAAGCCAAATATTGTTTAATTTATATTCTGTATATATTGTCATTTAATTAAAATGAATTTAAATGAACTAAACTCTAAGATTTCTTTTAAAGCTCTATAACAATGAAAAGATAAAAGATTAACTCATATTTGTCTTTATGGCCATGACCTCCATGCTACTTGGTAGGTCAATTATAAATGATAGGGCACAATACATTCATTTAATATTCTTACATTTTAATATTTTTAGCAAGAATCAGTGACAATGTCTACAATTAAAGCTTTTGAAACAGAGTCTGGAAAAAATACTAAGTACATGTACAACATGGCTTAATAAAACATGTCTGTCTCTGCTCCTCTTTATTCCAGAGATAGCTGCATCATCTTGTGTGGTGCCAGCCTTGTCCCATAGACAGATGGTGAAGGTCAGTGTGAACAGATTTGGCCATATTGGGAATCTGGTGACCAGATCTGCCTTCTGCCCTGCACTTGGAAAAGTGGAGATTGTTGCCACCAACGACCCCTTCATTGACATGGTTTACATGTTGAAGTGTGACTCCACCTACAACAAATTCAACAGCACAGTCAAGGCTGAGAATGGGAAGCTTGTTATCATTGGGAAGCCCATCACTGTCTTCCAGGAGCGAGATCCTGCTAATATCAAGTGGGGCGAGATAGTTGCTGAGTATGTTATGGAGTCTACTGGCATCTTCACCACCATGGAGAAGGCTGGGGCTCATCGGAAGGGTGGGGCTAAAAGGGTCATCATTTCCACTCCTTCTGCCAATATTCCTATGTTTGTGATGCGTGTGAACCATGAGAAATATGAATTCGCTGAAGATTGTCAGCAATGCATCCTGTACTACCAACTGCTTAGACACCCCTGACCAATTTCATTCACAACAACTTTGGCACAGTGGTAGGGCTCATGGCCTTGATCGATATCATCACTGCCATTCAAAAGACTGTGTATGGTCCTTCTGGATAGCTATGGGATGATGGCCATGGGGCTGTCCAGAACATCAACCCTGCATTCACTGGTGCTGCCAAAGCTGTGGGCAAGGTCATCCCAGAGCCGAACAGGAAACATACTGGCATGGTCTTCCTTATTCCTAACCCAATGTCTCCATTGTGAAATGACAAACCACCTGGAGAAACCTGCCAAGTATGATGACATCAAGAAGGTGGTAAAGCAGGCATCTGAGGGCCCACTGAAGGGCTTCTTGGGCCACACTGAGGACTAGGTTGTATCCTACAACTTCAACAGCAATGCCCACTTCTCCACCTTTGATGCTGTGGCTGGCATTGCTCTCAGTGACAACGTTGTAAAGCTTATTTCCTGTTGTAACAACGAATATGGCTACAGCAACAGGGTGGTGAGCCTCATGGCCTACATGGCTTCTAAGGAATAGGAAACCCTGGACCAGCCACCCCAACAAGGACATGGAGAGCAAGAGAGAGGCCCTCCATTGCTGAGAAGTCCCTGTCCCAACTTAGCCCCCAACATTGAGCATCTCCCTCACAATTTCTATTCCAGACCCTTATAATAAGAGGAGGGGCCTACTCTTATTCTCCCTGCTCTCTTGAACTACAACAATAAAGCTCACTTCACACACACCCCAAAAAAATGTCTAAAAAAAGAGAAAAGGTCAGTTATTAAAAATTGTTTCAGGATGGCAGAAGTTATGAGACATAATTAGAAAGAGACAAGGATGTTGTTAAATAAAATACAAGGAACATGAATCTCAATTCTCTCTCTTATTTTTCAGCTTCCCAAAACTTTCTGAATGTTGACTAAATCTAGACTATTTCTTTTTATTCCGTGCATCTGAATTCCCTTTAATTACAGGTTTATGCATATTCCATCCAATTATAAAATCTTTATCGTTTTGAAATTTCAATTAACATCAGCTGACTCCTGCCCAGGGCACCCTCACACTTGAACCTCTTCACTTCTATGTATCTCTGTCTTCCTGTTTTCCTTCTCTGATGCAGTAGCATAAAATAGTCTTCCTTACTTGTTCAAGTTTGTCAACCAAAATTTTAATTTGATATCCTCAAATGCACTGGGGCAAGGAGAGGCCCAGATGGATGCAGACCTAATCTCAGACTTATGTCACCTCTAAGAGAACATCAACACTAAAACTCCTGTACCACAAAGGAGCGGCTAGTAAATCTGTACAAGCTTTCCCCAAGAGTGAAAAGGAAATAACTTCCTTTATCATCTTCATAGCAGACAAGTCTGCTCTCAGAACAAAACGCAAATATTCTTATAAGGCTTATCACTATTCCAACATATCTTCTAGGTAGTTCTATGCATGAAATGTAATTTGTTTACTGTACATAAGTCACATAAGTTGATTCATTTGTTATATGACAGTCTTTATATTGGTTTTTTTTTCTGTTTTTAATGAAATTTCAAATATTTTTGTTCATCCTGAAATCAATTTTTAAATTCAACATTCCTTGACTAATTTTCAAATGCAATGGCCACGCCACATAATAAATATAGTTAGTTCATGCTCAATAAACTCATTTTTGTTCTTAAAAATTACTGTATCCCATGAAACTCCCCATGTACACAATGACAACAGAAGAGAATTTCAACAGAAGAGATTAGTTTTCAATAAGATTTATGGAGAAACCGTATTTAAAGGAAAAAGAAAGAATAAAAATAAAGTCAAAGTCAACCTGGAAAATGGCTCAGTAGGAGTTCACTACACGGGTATTGATGAGTTTCAAACCCCAACACACATAAAATACTAGGAACTGAAGAGGTACATATTGAAGATCCCTGAGCACAAAAAGCAACATGCATAACAAGTGTCTGATCTAGTATAGAAAGTCCTCTGAGTATATACTCAAACATAGGTGGATCCTATGGTAGATTTAGTCTGATCTTGCAAAGGAACTGCCACATTATTTTCAGATCCATGATTTTGAAGAAGGGTGTCATTATTAGTAAAGGATGATGTAGGTTGTTTTTAATTTTAGCTTCTTTCTATTCTTCAGTAATTAGTAGTCATTGCTTTTGAGTTTGCTGCACTCAGGATATTTTAATATAACTGTAAGCTGCAGGTGGCCTATGCTAACTGGGTTTCTGAGGGGGACGCAGGAGCTGTATGGGAGCGAATAGTCAAGAGGAATATGGAGGCCAAGACAAATGTACTCTGATCAAGGCCCCAAAGTTTATTGGGAGTTTGTGCTTATAAAGAGGGTAGGCCCATCCCCTGACCAGTCCACTCTTGGTGTCTGGGTCCAGACTGAAGATGACTTGCAACTTGCAGGATGTCTCAAGGGTATCTCAGCAGGTGGCAAGATTTTGGCAAAGTACAGCTGCAGCTACTTAACAATAAAAGCCAACTAAGTGGGAAGGCTACACCACAGATGGTCTCATTTCAGTGGCAGCAAGATCTGAATCAGCCTGCTTCAGGCTGGGGGAGGTTACTTATAACAAACTCAATCAAGGTATAACAAGATAATGATAGGGCCCACTTTATAGGAAAGAATAGAAAAGAAACAACGTTGTTTTAACATATACCGCAAAATCATTCATGAAGATTTGTTTTATTTTTTTCCTTTTTTTATTAGATATTTTCTTCATTTACATTACAAGTGTTATCCCCAAATTCCTCTATACCCTCCTGCCTCCCTGCTCTCCAACCCACCCACTCCCACTTTCTGACCCTGGCATTCCTCTGTATTGGGACATATGATCTTCACAAAAGCAAGGGCCTCTCCACCCATTGATGGCCAATTAGACCATCCTCTGCTACACATGCAACTAGAGAGCTCTGTGAGGGGGGGGGTGGTATTGGTTAGCTCATATTGTTGATCCTCCTATAAGGTTGCAGACCTCTTTAGCTCCTTGAGTATTTTTTCTAGCTCCTTCTTTAGAGGCCCTATGTTCCATCCAATAGGTGACGGTGAGCATCCACTTCTGTATTTGCCAGGCACAGGCATAGCCTCACAAGAGAGAGCTATATCAGGGTCCTGTCAACAAAGTCTTGCTGGCATATGCAATAGTGCCTGGGTTTGGTGGTTATTGACAAGCTTCCATAAGGCAAAAGACATTGTCAATAAGACAGAAAGGACACCAATAGATTGGGAAAGGATCTTTATCAATCCTAAATCAGATAGGGGACTAATATCCAATATAAATAAGGAACTAAAGAGGATAGACTCCAGAAAATCAAATAACCCTATTAAAAATGGGGTACAGAGCTAAACAAAGAATTCTCAACTGAAGAATACCAAATGGCTGAGAAGAACCTGAAAAAATGTTCAACATCCTTAATCATCAGGGAAATGCAAATCAAAACAATCCTGAGATTCCACGTCACACAAGTCAGAATGGATAAAAATTCAGGTGACAGCAGATGCTGGTGATGATGTGAAGAAAGAGGAACACTCCTCCATTGCTGGTGATATTGCAAGCTGGTACAACCACTCTGGAAATCAGTCTGGAGGTTTCTCCGAAAATTGGATATAGTACTACCAGAAGATCCAGCAGTACCTCTCCTGAGCATATACCCAGAAGATGTTCCAACTGGTAATAAGAACACATGCTCCATTATGTTCATAGCAGTCTTATTTATAATAGCCAGAAGATGGAAAGGACACAGATGCCCCTCAACAGAGGAATGGATACAGAAAATGTGGTACATTTACAGAATGGAGTACTACTCAGCTATTAAAAACAATGAAATTATGAAATTCTTAGGCAAATGGATGGATCTGGAGGATATCATCGTGAGTGAGGTAACCCAATCACAAAAGAACACACAAGATATGCACTCACTGATAAGTGGATATTAGCAAGGAAACTTAGAATACCCAAGATACAATTTGCAAAACACATGAAACTCAAGAATAAAGACCAAAATGTGGATATTTCTTTCTTTCTTAGAATAGGGAACAAAATACCCATGGAAGGAGTTACAGAGACAAAGTTCAGAGCTGAGACAGTAGAAAGGACCATCCAGAGATCACCCTACCTGGGGATCTATCCCATATACAACCACCAAACCCAGAAGATTTGTTTTCAATTGGAAAACTCTCTTTTGTAGTTCTTACCTCCTAAGCCATGAGAGAGAATCCTAGCATTTGTGGACAAGGGGGATTATTTGAAAGAAATTCATAGGTTGAAAGAAAGCTTTAGCATTTGTTTTCCTGAAAGAGGTAGACAGTTTTCTTCTGCTAAGGTCAATTGTGAGAGAATAGTCATATGAGAAAGACTTGTAGAGTTTGGAGTTCTCTGCTTTCTGTTGTTAGTCAAGTGCTTTGTGACGTTCAAGAATGTATGAATTCTCTGCTGTTCTGGGATGACTCATGGCCCTATATGCTTTGAGTGCTGTTAAGATATATTATAAAAATGCCTTGGTATATTTTTTTCAGGGAGTTTGGAATTGTAAATGAACCAAAGACTTTTGTTTACTGAGGAAGTGAAGAAAAACAAAAAACAACAACAACAAAAAAACATGCTTCTTTTGGGAGATACATCTTTGTTAAGATGATGGGAGAGAAAGTATTGGTTGAAATATCTTTTCATCATTTGAAAATGTAAAGACTCTCCAACAGTGGTGTAATCATGAGAAGAGTGAGTGAGCTCCATTTGTTTTCTGTGATAGTTCTTATAAGAAGCACAGACTGGGCAGGGCGGGGGAGGGGAGGGTTATAGGCAACTTTCAGGTTAACATTTGAAATGTAAAATAAGAAAATATCTAATAAAAAAAAGTCAAAAAATTTAATTTCTACCCATAGGAAGATTTATAGCAGAAACTCCAGAGACAAAGTGGACTATAGCACTACTAAAGTCCCTTTGGGAACCTGTGTACCCTGACTCATAATACTCCCTAAGTAAACCAGGCATGTTTCTGTCAAAGAAAGAAAGGAAGGAAGAGAGAGAGAGAGAGAGAGAGAGAGAGAGAGAGAGAGAGAGAGAGAAAGATAGATTCTATGCTTTCTATGCTTTCTTTAGCATAGACTGGGGTAGTAAAACAGAGATATACAACTCCTTTAAGACGACTAAATTATGGCTTCCACTGCTCACATCAGGTAGCTCACCACCAAGTCCAGCTCCAAGGAATACAAGCAAGCTCTTCTGAAATCTGTAAGTCTACAGGTGCCTGATCTCAGAATATGCACATGCTCACACAGACATGACCTAGCTGTACTGCGATTGGGAACAAAGCCTTCATTTCAATGGCTTTTCAGAGACATTTCTGATCCAAGATACAGCAGATTGGATATTCCACTTGTTTTGTTTGAATTAATCAGACATTTTGATATGTGGATGTGTCAGAGTTAGCGTAATAAGATTTTTCTTTCTATTGCAATTGCACAGAATGCCGCTGGTTATTCTTAGGGTTTTGCAATAGAAATGTAATAATGTATAATTGAAGCAAATTCTGGAGAACTGTAGTTTTCTATTTATATTTCTGAGTTCAGCCCTCCTCCACCATTCAATAAGCTAGATGCCAGGGAATTAATTATATGGTACACTTGATTCAATATTTTCTTCTTATTGCATTTTTCTCTTTATTTCAGCTGTATTAGAAAAATATTTATGTATATATGTGTATTTGGAAGATGACTACACGCTTAAATCTTTATATTTTCTGTGTATCCTCTTCAGTGACTTTCACACACTGGATATTTCAAATTCTAGAAACTAAAACAATATCAGTAAAATATTATCTTCAACATTTTAATTTCTTAAACAATTCATAATTCATTTTCAAACCTAAAAGATTTAGAACAGTATTTTAATTTTTTTTTTTTTGAGGCAGGAATTTGATACTGGGAGTATAATTTTAAAACAACTCTTTAAAATTAAAGACACAATTCCTAGCATCCAGTGTTATAGTCACAAGCCCACTGTTTCTCACTTTTAAAATTGATACAGCCAAGGAATGCTGTATAGCAAAAGAACATGCCCTTACAGTCAGTGTATTGCCCTGAGATCCCAGGCAAGCATGGGCCATTGTGAATCAATTGAGGGTCCTGTTGATCTGTCAGGTTTACATTGCACTGACTTTAGTAGATGTCGAAGCGATGCAAGGAAAGAGATATTTTTAGCACTTGCTTTTACAATCTAGGAACAAGTACTCAAATCAGGAGTCAGTGGAGGACATGTTTTTATTTGAACCATAATAGCTATATAGAAAGATCATAATACAAAATCAGCTAAGCAGAGTCTCTCAGCTAAGCAGAGATTTGATTTATTTAATCTTATATGTGCCTATGACTTTTGAACAATTCAATCTGGGAAGAAAGAAAACAAATCAAATATTCTTTCATGGTCAGTAATTACTGATGATTATTGAATAATATTTATTCTCTCTGAGATGTTTTAAGGGTCACTTTACAACAAGGTTTCTGCTTTATTTCTTATGTCAATAAGTGATGGCACTAGTATGTATGCAAATGCACTTACCCACATATACATGTGTGAACACACATGTGAAAGTACACACAATAAGGAAAAAGAGGACCCATGCACATGTTTAAAAAAATAAAAACATTAAAAAAAAACCCTGGAAAATGTATAGATCGGAGTTGTAAACACTTTAATATTCTTTGAAGTTTTAAATTATTGTTTAGGCATTACGGTGCTTTCCAAGCAAGAATAAATTTTTTTTTTCAATAAACAAAAAGAATAGGTATAGTAAATGTAGTAATAGAGTTGCTGTGGATTACAGCTCTGGAACTTAACACGAGGCACAATGATTACTGCTGAGACCAACAGGCAATAATGGGGAACCAAGGATTTCATGTTTACAGAGAGATGGAGGTATTTATTTTATTTGTGTTATAAACTATTTATGTACATGCTTGTCTCAATTTAAAACATGAAGAATAATACTAATTCTAGAGAAGAAAAAGTATTTAGTCTTTAGTCCTAGATTTACTGTCTGAATAATATTTATATTTGATAAATAGTGTTTCCACTTTACTACAGTTATTTGTGAATATTTTGAAATAATAAATATTCTGACTTAAATTTACATATGTCTAGTGCATAACAATTGTGATTGAATAATTTATCTGGACTATCCTTGAATACTTAAAAGAATTAAAATTACAAGATTTAATACATATGTATGGTGAAAGATAAACTCATAAAAATATTTCAAAAGACATAAACATAACAATACTTTTAGATATTTCAAATTTTAAGTTTGATACAAAGTGAGAGGCATAACAATAGAAAACTTGAATAATGTAGGCAAATAACAAGGTCAATGTGGGCAAATAACAAGGTCAATGTAGGCAAATAACAAGGTCAAAGACTCACAGTTTTGCTTGCTTTAATAAGCCACCAATGCATTTTGTCATCATTTGAAAAAGCACTATTACTGAGAAAATGTAAATATGGAAACATAAACTTGCCATGAGCAAATTATATTTAATTTTAAATATAGAAAGAATTATCATTACTTTCATTTGTTGATGTACTTGTATGTGTGAATATTTACTAAAGATAATTATCATTTATTTTTTTCATTTTGATCTTTCTTATATATATTTTGAAAACATAGTCCCAGGATATTGATTAAAATGGAAGCAATCTACAGTGAACACTAAACATTAACTAGACATCTTTATTTTACTTAAAATTTTAAGACAGTATTATATTTATTTTGCATACATATGTGAGTGTTGGTGTGGGATTATGCATGCCTTGGCTTCTATATGCAGCAATATTTTCTCATAACCATAGGTTAACAGAATACAGAAGTAGTAAAGATTTATGTATATAGCTACAAGATAGCAAGAATTTAAAATGTACAAAGTCTTGACCTGATTTATTTATTTTTTATCAGTTTGATACAAACTAGAGATAATTTGGAAGAGGAAACTCAGCTTCTCTCCTTTTGTCTGTAGGAAAGTCTGTTGGATGGTTTCTTGAATAATGTTTGATATGAGAGGCCCTGGTCTACTGTGGATTATGCTACTCCTGGACACACGGTTCTGGGCTATACAAGAAGGGAAACTGAGCAAGTCACAAGGAGCAAGTAATAAGTAGTAAGGAAGGAAGTTCTTGCATGAACTTTTGTTTCAGAACATGCCTTGAGTTTCCTGCCAGAGTTCCTGTCCTGCTCTCCCTCTATAATGGACTACATATGGCTCTTTATAAATTTGTTTTCTCAATGCTTTCTCAGAGCAGTAGAGAGTCAACTAAATTGTATATATAAAAACCTCCTTAAAATAAACTCTACAGAAGTCAAACACATTATAATAGCATAACAATACAATTTAGAAAATGAACATTTTCTTAAGGAAAAATGAAGAGAAATAAAATTATGTAGGAATAATATGTGTCATAAAAACAATCTTGGCTCCTATCAGTTTAGAATTTTTATTTGCCTTTATAACAAAGCCAGTATGTCATGACAATGCGATGTATTAAACCGTATGTCCTCTGAGTCACTGTAGGACCCTGCTAACTCAGGGTACAAAATTGTTAGTAATTACATTATTAATTTATCACTTAACTATTTTTAAACTCCATAGATTTCTTTAGAAAATAAATTATAAGTCAATTTGTTACTCTAAGATTAATGTAATCTACTGTAAATATCAAATGGAACTTGTGTATATCCCATTTTGGATTTTTTGAGCTATTTTTATTTACTTTAAGCATACCCTTATTTACAAACTACTCTTACTTGCTCAAAATTAGAACCACACAAATATCAATAAATGCTTTAACAGAATCTACACCAAAAATTTCCCAATCTACATATAATGCTACCTAAATATTTTTTAAAATCACAGAGTTGAGTGAATATATTGCTATTTATTTCTTTAAATAATTCTCTTTTATAAAATTGTAATGTAAATATAATATCTTTATTATTAAAATTTGTTATGTTTGTTTACTTACTTGGTTTACTTATTTTGATATTATTAGTGACTCATTATATAGTGACCTTAAATCAGTTCCCTTCAGCCTTAGCATCCCTAAAGGCTGAGATTATAGGTATGGAGCACCACACCTGGATTCTGGTAATTTTTGAAGAAAAACATTTTTGCTTGCTCAAACTAAACTATCCATTTCTGATAAGGTTTTTATTAGCAATTTCTGTTGCATAATCAGTAGTATAGAAGAAGTATAGTAACAAATATAGTTAAGATTCTCATTGTAAGGACAGTCTCACTTATTTGGAACTACAGCTTAAATTCTGTCCAGTTATTTGACTGTCTGTGAGCTGAAAAAGACAATGAACACCAGGGACAGATTAAGGAGTTCCTTGGGACTAAAAATAAATAAATAAATAAATATAGTAGTGTTTAGGTGTTCCTAAGATTGATATTGTACTCTAACTGGGACTAAAAATGCAGATATCCATTTTATGTTCATAATGTCTAAAATCTCCACAGCCTAAAAAAATTCTGAAGAAAGTCAAATTTTGATAAAAATTCTTTATAAAGAAAGAAAAATCCTATTCTCCTCAAAAAAAAAAAAAGACATTTCAAAAAAATGTAAAAACAAAGCAAATGACAAAATGTTTAAGAAGTATCAATTCAGTTGAGACAAGATTGAAATCTTGCAAACCAACTGTGCACTCTTCAATAGTCTTGTATTGTAATTCAAAAGGGCCAAGAGGCCCATTTTCTTCCTTAGAAGGCTTGGCAACAATGAGAGTTTTTTATAAAGAGAATTATGAGTGTAATGTAAAACCCTCTAACATTAGAACAAAATTTAGTGGAGTCTACAAATCTGGAAGGAAAAATTACTAAAAATATTAATTGTTTTGCTTGGTCTTGTGACAAAGAATGTTACTGTAAAATAAAAGTGAAAAGGGTATGCCTGCAGATCACAGCATGTGAACAGTGAGCGAGGCATTCACTTCCATGTTGTAAATCTGTAACCATTTTGAGGCACTGCACTCCTTCTAGGAGCTTTTAAATTAACATGCTTCAGGTTCGATGTAATGTTTAAAATTCCCTTCATATGCATGTGAAGATTGGATTTAGGTAGAGAAACCTGAGAACAGCTAAGTACAGTAATAGAAAGAGAATGGAAGAAGTGCAAATAGGAGAACAGCCTAAACTAAGTTTGCACCTATAATACATGGCAGTGGATTGCTGTTATTACTATAATCTACTATCATACTGAACAATGATGTTTCTAGATGCATATGTTTATTTCTATGAGAGTTCCACACAGGCAACCATACAGATGTAATATTACTCTCTCAAGGAAAATGAATTTTCTACTGCCTTTTATGGAAAATTTTCTACTGTTCATAATTGTAGGAGGAATCACAGGCCTAACTGGCAAGGCTGTGGCTGCTTCCACAGGTGTAGGGTGGAAAGGGAGATCATTTATAATTAATACATGAGCTTGCTGCCACATTTTCACCCCCTCCCGGAGTCTGAGCCTTTGATTCTGTGCCTTCTCACCCACTGCCCCCAACGGGATGCCAGGCAGTACAGAAGACTTAGGCAACACGTAATCACGTATGAAACTATATAAACATAATTTTTTTCAACATTTATTAGATAATTTCTTCATTTACATTTCAAGTGTTATCCAGAAAGTTCCCTATACCCTCCCCCATCCCAGCCCTGCTCCCCTACCCACCCGCTCCCACATCTTGGCCCTGGTGTTCCCCTGTACTGGGGCATGTAAAGTTTGCATGACCAAGGGGCCTCTCTTCCCAATGATGGCCAACTAGGCCATCATCTTCTATGTATGCAGCTAGAGACATGAGCTCAGGGGTACTAGTTAGTTCATGTTCTTCTTCCACCTATAGGGTTGAAGACCCCTTCAGCTCCTTGGGTACTTTCTCTAGCTCCTTCCTTGGGAACCCTGTGTTCCATCTAATACCTGACTGTAAGCTTCCACCTCCATGTTTGCCAGGCATTGGTATAGTCTCCCACG